>JBBPBX010000696.1:3801-45013 GCA_038048925.1 Garcialebias charrua | reverse complement strand
TTCCTATCTAAACTTCTTGACAACACACACACACATAAAAAAATGAATGTTTACATCACTTGATTCTCCTTTGACTTTATTAGGAACGCACACTAAGTACAAAGGCGCCTTATTCTGTACTTAGAATAAAACAACAGCAAGTCTGGGGGGATGCACTTTCTCCAGGCTCACAGATGTCCAAAACTAACAAATACACTTTAGTGCTATACATACTGATGAAACGACGTGTCACCTTTCAAAAAGGACAAAAAAAAAAAGTAATCAATTGTGAACAACTGAGTATTTGTGCTTAGTATGTATACTACTAAAAAGTGAGAGAATGTGCTGGTTTACATGTTAAAAAAAATATATGAATATATAATGTGTATATAGCACTATGCCTCATTGTAAACAAAATGTATTGTGTGTGTGTTTTTTTAAATAACTAGAGGTGGTGGGTCACTGTTGATTACTAATAGGACAGGTGATTTCAGGTTAGTTTTGTTTCAGTATGTTCATTTAGCCGAGTACAGGGAGGACATGAAGGGAAAGTGAATTCACACAAGTCCAACACAACACTGTAGCAAAATGACAAAAACAACAAAAATTAGATACATCTTTGACTATCACACTTGAAGTTGTTTTTCCTTGACTTTTTATTTTTATTTTGTAAAAAGCAATTTCAGATGCAATACATAATATTCTCAAGCAAGCCTTTGTGAAGAACTGAGGTAATAATGTTCAGCGCACTGTTGGTTGTTGAGCTTTGCCGTGGGCAATCATTGAGCTGCGGATTCAGTAGGATACTGTACTGTATGTTGTATGTTGACTGCCATTTAACAAAAAGTTAAAGAATGTGGTCAGTAAATGGATATGTGGAGAGAAAAAAAAAGAGTTGTACTAACATTTTCACTGCACAAATCGTCTTTATTAGTGAAAATCTTCACTGGATTTTCTTATCGTAAGCCATTCTAACAATACCATCACCACATTTTGATGGTGCGCAGATTTGCTTCAAATCTGAGTTGCTTTGAGCTCTTACTTTGCAGTAACAGCCAATAAAGTGGGATGGTTTTATCTCTGGTAAAGGAATGTGGCAGGGAGGTGCTGAAGAAAAGCCGGTTTGACCCCGCGGGAAATGTCAAAACAGTTGAAGTCGATGCTGTAGAAATCCTAGTGTCACTTCCTGTAAGGCAAAATGAGGCGTTAATGGGAGGTTACGCTCTTTTAGATTATAAATCCTTTTTTTTTTTCACCGATGACCAAAATTATTAGAAATCAGGAGCATGCACTATCTTTTCATATAATCCAAACCCCAACTTTGAGACTGCACTATGCACTAGGGTTTCTACAGCGACTGCGGCTGTGAGGGTTCCTCGACTGATGAGTCGAAATACATCAGAACTACCCCATTTCCATCATGGCAAGCCTTAAAAATCAATTGGGGGGAAAACTAAGCTACCACTAGCTTTTATTATTACTGTTTAAGCTCCTTTCCAATCCAATGTGGTTTATTATTAAATAATTACTGACGTAATTAATACTTTTTTCAATAGCCATATTATAAAAAAAAGGTATATACATATATATGAGTATATATTTGTGTGTTTGTGTAGATATCTAGATGATTATATACTTTCTTATAGAAAACGTTGATGTTGGTCATTCTCCGCAGTGTTTTGAGAACACGTTGACACATTTCAATGTTAATATCGCTGTCTATTTGGTCTAGGTCCTAGGTCAATGGGCAACAAATCTAAATAATATTTTTAAAAATCCAAAGGGATTAACACTCATAAGAATGCAATACCTTTCTTTCCACTCTTCATTGGAGAGAAATGGGAAGAAAGCCATTCAACTTCTTGATAGGCAAGTTGACCAAAAAATATAAATGCATAACATAGAACGATGTAGAGCACGGTTCACCACAGTCCACAGAAAAATGTGAAGATTCAGTTTTGGGTGTTATTTTTCTGATGCCATGGTTCATTTAAATGAGTATTTGTCGCTCGTTTTGTTTTGTGGTGTGACATGAGCCCCTTACGGACAGAACACGTTCTCTCAAATAAACGAATGAGTCGTCTGTCAATTACATTACAACAGAAATGTCAACTACACACACATTAGGGACTTGAAACAGTTAAAATCTGCTATGTGAGTTTTTTTGATTGAGTTTTTTGGGTGACATAAAGGGCAAATGTTTTTGTTCATTTTCATAACTTTTGATTTGTCTCCTTTAATCTAATGACTATCAAATTTAAAATGATTTGTTTTCTCTTTTTTAACTTAGTTTTTGGTAAAAACAAAAAAGGTAAATACTGCTAGTGAGATTTTATATTTTTACATATGTTGGTTTTGCGTTTCTTCTTTTTTATTTATATGCCACTTAGTTGGGGTGTCTTTAAAGATTGTTTTTTTTCTTTCTTTGTTGTGTATGTTCAAATGTTGCGAATGTGGAGACAAAGGCATTTCAGTATTTTTGAATTGTTAAAATCTAGTTTCATAGAAGCTAAAGCATCTGATGTTATAAATTATATTTTAATTCATGTAAATAGTTTAAAACTGAAGACAATGGCTTCCTTTTAAACTGAATACATTTCTCTTCAGAGATTGTTTACATTATGAAACTGTAGAGATGTGCTCCTCATATACTGTAAAAAGTACATATATTCATTGATTTGCCTCCAAAAATAAAATCCTAATGAACAATAATCCACTGGTATGTGAGCTGATTTGTGAAGGTAATCTAAATGATTTTTGATGTAGTTCGATGTAGTTTTTTTCTTCCCGATCCACCTGAGAAAGGTTGACTTAAAAGAATAGAACTCTAATGAAAGAAACCTACGTAATGCAAAAAATAAAAAAATATTTCAATAATAAAAATGTCTTCTTGCAATGCTTTGTCGTTCCTTAAGATACCATATTCAAAAATACTTTATTAATCCCAAAGGAAATTAAATGTTGTAACTCTTTATCCTCATTTCATTAGAGATGTTATAGATACTGATGGCTGTAAGCAGGAAGGATTTCTTGTAAAGGTCTGTCCCACAGCAGATCTGAAGAAAATGGCTGCAAATGTCATCTGATCCATCCACCCAGACTCGGTGGGCCTCTCAGTTCCCCCGGGCTGCAGGGCAGCCCAAATGCTGGACAGAACTCCTCCCAGAGCGATGGCAACTCCTTCCAGCATCCTGCCGAGCTCCTCGTCGCTGCAGGTGCCAGGGGACGATCTCGGTCCTTATGCTGTTACGAACCATGTTTCCTGCCAGTTCCAGGATCTCAGTGGTCAGGCACTAAAGCACAGCCGATAGGGACATGGGAATGCATCCATGGAGCCTCCTTTTCAATTCATTTGAGATTTGGGGTTGTAGTTAATGTGTTATTTGAGATGTTAATCAGCTGTTCCTGCTAGTAGAAAAAACACCTTGTTGTCATGGTTACACATAACAACTGTCCAAAACTAAAAAAGTTTCAGTAAAAATCCTTCCAGCTGCACAGCATCTGATACCAGAGGAAACAATCATCCAAAAAAAAAAGGTGATTTACATCCAGCAAAAGAGGAATTAAAGTTTCCAAAAGCAAAATCTCAAAATGAATGTATGAGCTACGCCAACATGCAGCCACCCCGAGCGGCACAATTCTGGAATCAAGAAGTATACTTATTAGGGATGCACCGATCCTCATTTCTCACTTCCGATCCGATACCGATACTTATTAACTCAGTATCGACCGATACCGATACTTTCCCGATCCAATACTGTTCAGGTATTTGAGTCTGTATAATGAAACTTTTGCACCCAAACTATTCATTTTAACATTGTGTGAGATAAACCCAATGAAGACACTCTTAAGCCTTACAATAGGGAACCCCCCTATTGTAAGGCTTGAGTGTCGTCATTGGGTTTATCTCACACAATGTTAAAAAGGGCAATGACACAAGTGCTCTTTGAAGCTGGATCGGAAAAGTATCGGCAGGTTTGATCCGATACCCGATACTTAAATAATGCTGGTATCGGATACCGATACTGGATCGGATCGGCCCCATCCCTAATACTTATGTATTATGTTTATGTTTATTAAATTTGTTCTTTTTTTTTTACAAAAGAAACAATACAAGACAATCCCATAAATGATAATGTACAAAATATAAAAAAATGAAAGGTAGCAGAAAGAAGAATAAATCTTATTATATCTGCCCCTTTTTTCCAACAATCAGATTAAACAATAATAATCTTCAACCAACAGTACAAAATGACTAACTCTTTCTAATTTTCTAACTAATACAATACACATTACGCTATTTCATATATATTTTTTAACACATTCGTTTTGATCATTTTCTTAAATGTAGACCTTGACTTGGCATTTTTAACTACATTCTCCAAGCCATTCCATAATCTAATTCCCTGGATTGAGGTAGAACGTCCCTTCAAACTAGTTCTGAATTGTGGTTTTACAAACATCTCTGTCCCCTTAAGATTATAACAACTTTGTCTTTTAACAAAATGCATTTGGATATTTAAAGGTAATGCATTATTTTGAGCCCTATACATAACTGATAAAATATTATAGTCTACCAAATCATGGAACTTCAATAACTTCAGTTGATAAAATAATGTACTTGATGGATGACGGTAATGTTTTCTAGTGATAATTCTTACAGCTCTTTTCTGTAATACAAAAATAGGCTTTGTGATTGTTTTACACGCATTCCCCCAAACATCAATACAATAGATTAAGTGTGGAACAATGATTGTGTTATACAACAAATACAGAGCTTTATCATTCAATAGGTCTCTGACTTTGTACAGTACTGCAATCGATTTAGCTATTTTTATTCTTACAGAATTTATGTGTTGTTTCCATGTCAGTTTGTCATCAATGATAACACCCAAAAACTTCACCTCACTCACTCTACAAATCTCAACACCCTCAATTTTGAGTGGAACATCAACAGTTTTCTTTTTATTACTGAATATCATGTAATTAGTTTTTTCTAGATTTAATGATAATTTATTTATTTTAAACCAAGTTTGTATCTTGACAAATTCTGTCTTTATCAATTCCAACATTTGTTCTATATCTTCACCTAAACAGAAAAATGTGGTATCATCAGCAAAAAGTACACATTTAAGGAGTCCTGACACATTTACCAAGTCATTCACATATAAAATAAATAGCTTTGGTCCAAGTACAGAGCCTTGGGGAACTCCACATGTGATATTACAGAGGTCAGATCTTACATCATTTATTTGTACAAATTGTTTCCTATCTTTCAAGTAGCTAGATACCCACTGTAATGCTGGTCCTCTAATACCATATTTGTTCAGTTTTTCAAGGAGAATGGTGTGATCAATAGTATCGAATGCTTTTTTTAAATCAACAAAAATACTGATACAATATTGTTTTTGATCGACAGCAGTAGTTATTTGTTCCATTAATTCCATGAGAGCCATTGATGTAGAGTTTTTTGCTCTAAACCCATACTGACTGTTGCTTAGAATATTTTGTTTATCTATAAATTGATCTAGTCTGTTTACAAATAGTTTTTCAAGAATTTTTGAAAACTGTGGTAACAAGGATATAGGTCTATAATTGTTGAACACACATTTATCACCATTTTTAAAAAGAGGAACTACCTTAGCTACTTTCATATTATCTGGAAATATTCCTGTTGAAAATGATAAATTACATATGTATGTAAACGGCTCAATAACATGGCTCATTATGTCCTTTACAAACATCATATCCATGTCCACCCAGTCCCTTGATCTCTTGTCTGTAAGATTTTTTACTACATTCATTATTTCCTCTTTGTTAGTTCCATTTAGAAAAATACTATTTGCACAACCTTTAATTGAATGGATCACATTATTATCTGCTTTTGGTATTTTAGCTGCAAGGCTTGATCCAACATTCACAAAATATTGATTAAATCCATTTACAATTTCATTTTCATCATGAATTTCATCGTTGTCTTTTACAAAGTATTTTGAAATACCAGTTTTTGTTTTATGATTCTTCAGGACACTATTCATTACTCGCCATGTTGCTTTCATATCACCATTACTTTTATCTAATAATTTACTATAATATTCTTTCTTATGTTTCCTTATAATCCCTACTAATTTATTTTTATACTTTTTATATTTTTCTTCAGCGCTCTGACTTCGCAATTTCAAGAAACATGAATACAAATAATTCTTTTTTTTACAAGCATTTCTCAACCCTTTTGTCATCCATGGTTGATCAACCGTATTTCTCTTTGTATGATTTGTTTGCACACAATTCTTTTCATACAGAGCCTCCAAGATATTCATAAACTCATCATATGCTCTGTTCGCATCATCAACATACACATCACTCCAGTCTTGTTTATCCAGATCCTCTTTCAATTTTTCCAAAACTCTTTTTGACGTGTTTATGATCTTTTTCTTCATTGTAACTGCTTTTGTGATGTTTTGATCATTTTTATAGATTGTGAAAACTGGTAAATGATCACTTAAGTCGGTCGTTAAGATACCACCTATCACGTCCCCATTTGTTATATTTGTGAAAATATTATCAATTATTGTGGCACTATGAGTTGTAATTCTTGTTGGCTTTGATATCAATGGATACATATTTAAACTGTACATTGAGTTTATAAATGTGCTTATGTTATTTGAATCTGTTTTATTTCCCATATCAATGTTAAAGTCTCCACACAAAAAAACATTTTTATTAAAACTCTTCTCCATTAGCTCCAAGATTTTATCCGTGAATATTTCTATATTTGCTCCTGGTGATCTATATACACAACTTATTATTATGTTTTTATCGTTTTTGTTTATTATTTCTATTGTTATCATTTCCATAATATTATCAACTATTATTGACATTTCACTATTTAATTTACATTTTATTTCATTATTGACAAATAGAGCGACTCCACCACCTCTTTTATTATTTCTGTTCATATGATATAATTCATACCCCTCGATGTGAATATTACTTGTGTTATCATCATTGAGCCATGTCTCTGACAGCGCTATTATCGTAAAAGTTCTATTTAACTGTTTTAAGTAATCTGTTATTTTGGATATGTTTGCATTTATACTTCTGCTATTAAAGTGAATAATAGAGAGAACTCCATTTGATATATTGATGTCATTAAACTGCTCTTCATTATAATATTCGCTATCTTTTATTACAGGAAAAAAATTTGCATCAATCACATTTTCAACATTATATATTTTAGGTTCTGAGTCTTCGTATGTTGTCATGTTCTAATGTATTTGTTCATTTCACTGTATATTTTATCCATTTTGAGTGTGAGTTGTTTCATTGATTTGTAATTTTTCATTTCCTGAATTCATCCAGATCCTTCAGCTCTTTTATCATTTTAGGCTGAGACCCTTCCTGTGTTTTGATAAAGATGTATCCATTTCTTGTCCATGTTGATGCTATTTTATTCTGTTTTTTTTAACCACCTTGCTTGATGTGCAATGTTTCCATTTTTTTTGTTAGATGTTCATTTATGTAAACCAAAAAACATGCATGTTAGGCTGATTGGTGACTCTAAATTGACCTAAGGTCTGAGTGTGAGAGTGGATGGTTGTTTGGTGTGAGTGAGACAGGTCCCTCTTGTAAATGAGTCCCCGTGACTCAACGAGGCTAGCCTGTATAAATAAAGGTTGAAGGAAGAAGAAGTAAACGTTTGATCCCCGCAGATTTTTTTTTGCTTGCATAACATAGTTTTTTGTATTCCTGCTAATGAACTTGACGACTACTGACGGCCCGAATTTTTGTGATTTACTGGGCAGGGTGTGACAGAACGAAATGTCCCCATAGCCTATGTCAATGTCCATGTTCTGAAAAAAAGCAACTACACAATCCTCCAGAGTCTCTTGTTCTTCCTGAGGTGCATTCTCAGTTTGGTCATGGTTAGTAAGAGCTCTTTTATATGTCTGACACTTACTAACACCAAGTCCTGAGATCACCAAGTTGTCTTGCTTTGTGTATTGTTCTAAGTCATCTATTTTTTGTTCCAGTTCAGCAATTTTATTGTTTTTGCTAACTATCAGATCTTTCAGTTGTCTTATTTCATTAACCAGACCGGCCTGGGAATCCATTTTTGCTGATAATTTTTCTATTTGTTCACCCATAAAGTTGAGTGAATTTTTAAAGTCTTGCATTTCTGCTTTAAAGTCTTGCATTTCTGTTGAGTGGTTTCCCTTCGAGTCTGGTGACTTTGGTCCTTTACCTCTCGTCATATTTACAGAGTTTGTAATCTAGTGGTAGCAGGTCTCTGGTTTGTTTGCTGAACCACGTGGCCCTTCCACGAGGCTCACAGGCCTAATGATGGTGGCTTTGGCCACAGCAGTGCAGCCCAGCAGTGCAGCACCCAGATCAGTAGTTATTAGATCAGAACTCACGGTCTCAGCAGCCTGCAGCAATCAGATCTGTTATCCGAAGAGGTTTGCTCACTAGCCCAGCTTAGACGGTGGTCCTACGGTTCACGCACGGCGCTTGGCCTCCTCCGGTCTCCGCAGCTCCGATGTTAGCCCAGTTAGCACAGCACGTAGTTCCAGGCACAACTCCAACACCAGCCCAGCTCCAGGCGGCAGTCGTCCTGTTCGCTCACGGCGCTCAGCCCAGCTCGAAGCTCCAGGCGGCGGTCGTCCGGTTCACTCACGGCGCTCGGCCCAGCTCGAAGCTCCAGGTGGCGGTCGTCCGGTTCGCTCACCGCGCTCGGCCCAGTATTAATTCTGGTTGTGCTTACTGATCTCGAACCGATTTCATGTGGTGCACTGCGCTCAAAAATCTGTCAAAATGTTTTAGTTTTGCTTAATGCGGCTAATAATCAAAAAAATATGGTGCTCAGTTTTCAGCAGCCTTTTTACTCAGGTTGGAATAAATCATTCATTAGCGTGGATTATTTCCTAAAATGTGGTTTTATTTACTTCAGTTACTTGAATGAGTCTTAAGGGGGCCAAAGTGTAAGCAATAAAGGTTACCATTTGCATGTTATTCCATTTCTGACAGATTGTTTTAATGGTATCTCCTCCCACAACTTTGGAAACATCCAAACTTTGACTTTGCCATTAAAATATATTACATAAAACAATATTTCAAAATACTGTCAACAATTCCCGAAAAAAATAATGCAGAGTGAAAAAACAAACCTCTTTGGAGTTTACTTCACATTACAAAGTTTAATTACTTAAGGAAAGTTGCACTACATGACTGAACTGGCATTTTGAAAAATAAATAACTAAAAACAGTCATCAATCAGAACTCAGAGGCCTTTGTCTGTGTATTAAATATTAAAGTTCATACAGATGAACAAAAAAGAAGAAGTATGTTTTTAAGGAAAATTTGCACAAAAATGCAAATTCCTTTCTCTAAAATTAAATCAGCAGGCTTCGGTTTATGAAGCTGAGGGAAGACGAGCAGTGCAACGTCAAAAGCACCTCAACACATCTGTTAGTGGTACTGATGATGATTTGGGTCTGTTTTCAGCCGCAGAACCTTATGGTCACTGAAGCTTGATCCTAATCTCTGCAGTCCAACAGTTATTTGCATCAACTATGACAGAGTGGTTCAAATTGAAGAACTGTGGCATTGCAATGGTCCAGTCCAAGTCCTGGCCTCTGAATGAGGTCTGGACTTTGCAGTGTGACCTTAGGGAGGTGAGCAAAAACGATTATCTGCAAAATCCTACAGAACATGGTAATTTGAAGATACTGATTGATGTATGTTTTTGAGTTTTTAAATCAACTGAAATCCTGGTATCTACAAAACTTATGTCATGACCTCTGGATGGATTCTTCTTGTTGAAACATCAAAGTTCATGCTCAATAAAACAGGTAAAAATCCAACAATGTTCAGTCAGGTCATCTGAACGATTTTTTTTTTTTTCCTTAGACGTTTTGTCCTTCATCCAAATAACTTCTTCTGTCTGAGGAGCCACCAAAAAACTGAGTGAGTCCCACAAACAGCTCACTCCATAGTGGGGAAAAAAACAGCTTGCTGAGGCTAAGATGGCCTCCGGGATCCGCCCTCTCCCCCATCAACTCCTCTGAGGCAGTCATGTCAAACTGGTTCAAAACACCTTGTTTTGAACACCTTGTCTTGTTGAAACAGTCTTTTATCCAAAAGATAGTAAGAAGTACAATTTTTATATTATGCCCTGATATGTAAAAGTGGGCACCACGGTGGATCAGTTGGTAGAGCTAATACTTCTCATCGAGAAGGTCGCCGGAGCGAATCCTGGCTGGGGTCCTTTCTGGGTGGAGCTTGCATGTTCTCTCCGTGCTGCGTGGGTTTTCTCCGGGTACTCCGGTTTTCTCCCACAGACCAAAAACATGCATGTTAGACTGATTGGTAACTCTAATTATCCCTAGGTGTGAGTGAGAGAGTGAATGGTTGTCTGTCTCATTTGTCTCTACGTGTCCCTGTGATGGATGGGAGACCTGTCCAGGGTGTACCCCGCCTCTTGCACAATGATTCCTGGATATGAGCACCAGTGACACCTGCAACCCGAAAAAGAAGAAGCAGGTAAAGATATTGGATGGATGGATGAATGGATGGACAAGCTTTGAGCTCAGAAAGGATGCTGTGTTCGTTTTATGTTGTTGAATCATTCTCACAGTTAGAATTTGAAAGTTTTTTGCTTATTATTGTCATAGTTAACATGTTTTGTGGGACTGTAGGATGTTTCGGCTGTCACAGGATTCAGCTCCATAACGTTGCATCCTCTGCTGCGTGTGACCGCTCACAGGCTTCCTCTGGTAAACAACATCCTGTTAACAGGCTGCTGGCAATTTTCCGCCTGGCTAGACTGCATCACATGCCACTGACTGTACTGATGATGTGCGTACACAGAGCCTCACCACACCAGGAATGTGGCACCGATGGCCCCTGGTCCAACCAACACATGCAACCACTGATTGATTCACAGGCGAAAGACTTTTCGGCTGAGCATCAACATGTGATGGAGGGCAACACAAAGTACAAATGAAAAGGCTTTTCCAAAATCACTGGACATGAAAGGACTTTTGATGCAACGGCACAGGGTGATGTGACGAGGAAATCTGTTGTTTCCAGAACAGACCACATCGTTGTCCCGCCTGGGACAGCTTCAGCTACTAACGCTAAATGACAACTTTTACAACAGGAAATAATCACAAAACACAATTATGTTAAACATACGTTTACAGGTAGTCCTAGACTTACGACGTAGATCTGTTCCTACGTGGCGGCGTAAACCGATTTTTGACGTAAGTCGGAATATACGTACATACTAGGGATGTCAAAGTCAAAGTCAAAGTCAACTTTATTGTCAGATCTGCAATATGTACAGTGCAGGACATACACAGGACCGAAATTGCGTTTCTCTCAGTCCCTCGGTGCAACAGTAAACATCTAAACATTGAAACACTGAAACATATAATAATAGACATAAGCATAAAAATAGTAAAACTAACACTGTCCTGAGTTGTTTTTTTTTTTTTTTTTTTTTTTGCATAGTGGTATAAAAAAAGAGTATAAAAAGTATAACTAAAATAAACTAAAGGTTTCTAGCATTGACATTTGCAAAGTGGCAAAGCAGCGTATGAGTCAATGTACACAGTATATGTATGAGGTAGTAGTTGATGTTGTTGTAGAGGCAAAAAGTGGCATATGCAGTAAGGCACATTGGGCATCCCTAAATAAGACCGTTCAGAGCACACTGTATATGTACCAGCAGTGGTGTAGATATTAGAGTAGTGTAAATAAATGTAAACAGTAGTAATTACATGTAAGCAGTAGTAATAAAAGTAAACAGTATTAATAAATGTAAACAGAGAATGTAAACAGTATTATGATTATAGGCAGTGATGTAATACAGACATTAGTGCAAGTATGAGAAGTAGTGCAAACTGTATGAGCACATGACCGAGAGTTTAGTGAAAACCCGTTTGGTGACACAGAGTCTAGTGTTAAAAACTTTGTGTTGAGTGATAGTATGTGAGAAAGTTTTAGTGTTAAGGCAGTTCAAATGGGAGGGGAGGCAGAGCAGGCAGAGTGTTTAGCATTCTGACTGCCTGATGAACAGAGCTGTCTCTCAGTCTGCTGGTTCGAGCCTGGAGACTCCTCAGTCTCCTTCCTGATGGCAGCAGTCTGAAGCAGCTGTGTAGTGGGTGTGTGGGATCACCTGCCATGCGGTGGGCTTTCCGAGTGAGGCGTTTGCTGTGTAAGTCCTGCAGTGAGGGCAAGGAGGTGCCCACGATCTTCTCAGCTGCTCTCACAATGCGCTGGAGGCTCTTGCGGCAGGATGCAGTACATGCACCAAACCACACAGTGATGCAGCTGGTCAGGACACTTTCTATGGCA
Organism: Garcialebias charrua; assembly: GCA_038048925.1. NCBI lineage: Eukaryota > Metazoa > Chordata > Actinopteri > Cyprinodontiformes > Rivulidae > Garcialebias > Garcialebias charrua. The sequence goes on along the minus strand of JBBPBX010000696.1, from coordinate 32,674 downwards.
CCTCTGTAGAAGGTGCTCATGATGGGGGTTGAAGCTCCAGCCCTTTTCAGCTTGCGGAGAAAGTAGAGACGCTGGTGAGCCTTCTTTGCCAGTGCTGCAGTGTTCCTGCTCCAGGACAGGTCCTTTGAGACGTGCACTCCCAGGAACTTGGTGCTGTCCACTCTCTCCACTGCGGTGCTGTTGATGGTCAGAGGAGGATGTTGGGCATCCCTCTTCCTGAAGTCCACAACAATCTCCTTTGTCTTCTCCACGTTGAGAGTGAGATTGTTGTGTCCGCACCACAAGGCCAGGCGGCTCACCTCGTTCCTGTAGTCCGTCTCATCGTTGTTGCTGATGAGACCTACCACTGTTGTGTCATCCGCAAACTTGATGAAGTGGTTGGAGCTGTACGATGGTGTGCAGTCATGTGTTAGCAGGGTGAATAGAAGGGGGCTCAGCACACATCCTTGTGGGGCCCCTGTGTTCAATGTGATGGTGCTAGATGTGTTACTCCCGATCCGTACTGTCTGTGGTCTCCCGGTCAGGAAGTCTAGCAGCCAGTTACACATTGAGGTGTTCAGCCCCAGACTGTCCAGTTTATGGATGAGCTGTTGGGGGATGATGGTGTTAAATGCCGAGCTGAAGTCGATGAACAACATTCTAACATAGGAGTCCTTCGTGTCCAGATGTGTGAGAGCTGTGTGAAGGGCAGAGGAGATGGCATCGTCGGTTGAGCGATTAGGTCGGTATGCAAATTGGAAGGGATCCAGGGAGTCAGGGAGGACAGATGTGATGCTTTTCATGACTAGCCGTTCAAAGCACTTCATCAGGATGGGGGTGAGTGCTACTGGGCGATAGTCATTGAGGCATGCGGGCGTTGCCTTCTTTGGGACAGGGATGATGGTGGTGGCTTTGAAACAGGTGGGGACGATGGCCTGGCTCAGTGAGATGTTAAAGATGTCCGTGAAGACCGCTGCGAGTTCCCCTGCACAGTCCTTCAGCACACGACCAGGTATGTTGTCAGGACCAGAGGCCTTCCGGGCGTTAATCTTGATGAATGATCGCCTTACGCTGTCTGAGGACAGCGTCAGCACCTGGCCATCAGGAGAGGGGGGGAGTTTATGTGCTGGTGTGCTGTTACTTGCCTCGAACCGAGCAAAGAACTCATTCAGTTCATTCAGCGCAGAGGCTGAGCTGTCACAGGTCTGGGGGGGTGGTTTGTAGTTTGTGATGGTCTGTATTCCCTGCCACAGACTGCGTGTATCCCTGCTGTCCTTGAAACGGTGAGCTATTTTCCCAGAATACTGCTTCTTTGCCTTTCTGATGCCCCGGTCCAGGTTGTTTCTGGCTGCCCTCAGGCCCACCTGATCTCCCGCTTTGAAGGCAGCATTCCTGGCTCTCAGGAGTCTGTAAACCTCAGCTGTCAGCCATGGCTTCTGGTTAGCCCGAACAGTGATGGTTTTAAGGTTGGTTACATCATCAATGCACTTGGTGATGTATGAACATACAGTGTCTGAGTACTCCTGGAGACATGTGGTGTTGTTTGTGGTAGCAGCTTCTTTGAACATACTCCAATCTGTGGTGTCAAAACAGTCCTGGAGTGCCTCTGAAGACCCCTCTGGCCACACTCGTATCTGCTTGCGGACTGGTTTTGTGACTTTCACCAGTGGCCTGTATGCTGGCTTTAGCATAACACAGATATGGTCAGAAGCACCAATGTGGGGGAGGGGGATGGCTCTGTAGGAATTTTTCATGGTGGTGTAAACCTGGTCCAGGGTGTTGTTTCCTCTTGTTGCAAAGTTTATGTTTCTGTATGTTTTTGGAAGAACACTCTTTAAATCTGCATGGTTGAAATCACCAGCCGTGATGAGAAAAGCATCAGGGTGGGCTGTTTGTTGCTCACTGATGTGCAGATATAGTTCATTCAGTGCCTCACCTCTATCTTTGCTGTTGGAGCTTGGGGGGACATATACAGCAACAATCAGAACAGCTGTAAACTCCCTCGGTAAAAAGAACGGTCTGCATTTAATAGTCATGAACTCCACTAAATGTGAGCAGTGTTTGTAGACCACAGCAGCATCACGACACCATGCGTTGTTGATGTAAACACAGAGCCCCCCTCCCCATCTCTTACCTCCCTCGAGGGTTCGGTCCGCTCTGTAGCATGTTAGCTGCTCCAGCTGAATAGCATGGTCCAGAACGTTGTTGTTGAGCCACGTTTCCGTGAATACAAACACACAGCAGTCTCTCACAGTCTTTTGTGTCGTTCGCAGCAGGCGTATATAATCCAATTTGTTGTCCAAGGAGCGCACGTTAGCCAGAACCATGGATGGGATCGCCGGCCTGTGTGGGCTAGCTGCTAGCCTCGCTCTGATCCCTCCGCGTTTACCCCGCTTCTGTTTCCTGTCACGCCGCTTGTGGCGTTTCCATGGCGGGCGCGGTGAAGCGTCACGCCGCTTGTGGTACTTCCACGGCGGGCGCGATGGAGGGAAGGTCCGGGCTGGCTTCCAGAGCAGCTCGCAGTCACGAAGCTGATGTAACTCCACCTCGAGCTCATGTAGCTTCTCCTGGAGTTCGCTGTTTATTCCCAAATGAGCGGTTTTTCCGACATCAAGCAGGAATTCACGGCTATACTTGCGTTCTTGAACACGTAAACATGACGAAGACGTGCCGGCAAATTGCGGCGTGCAGGACAAGACAGACGAAAGCACCGTGTTGCTGGGAGAGAGAGAAGCCGCAACGTTTGCACGCGCCGCCATGTTGGATTCGCGCCGCCATGTTGGATGTAATTGTACACGTGGGTGTACCGAACCGTTTCAGTACGGCAAGTTCGGTTCGGTCCACCTACGTACCGTTTTGGTTATTTTTTCACTCACTGAATGTTATTAAAAGGGGAATATATGCACCGCGGAACAAAATTTCCTGGGTGCGTTTCAGCACGGAGCTATTATCGCACAGCACGCGCAGCATTTAGCCGTTAGCATCTCATGTGCAGTCTCCTGTTTGGGAACTTTATGGCTTTCTTGTTAAAAGACGAGCGCACATTCAAAGCTGTGTGTGGACGTTGTTTCACTAAGACTGGATCTGCAGCAGCAACACGTCTAACGTGAACGCGCTGGAAACTACATCATCCGAATGTAAACAAAGAAACAGCAGCTGTTACAAACAGCGCTAACAACAGCTGCATTTAAACTACTTCATCAGGTAATTCAGATCGGTCCAGAACAATAACGCAAACTGTAGGAGTTTTTAAATCTCTGAATCTAAGTCTGAATGTTGTTTTATGTGCAGGCTTTAAAGTAATTGATCCTCGCTATGAGACATTCATCACGTCAACACTTCAGCTAAAAAGTTCAGCTCTTCAGTTCTTTATGAAAAAACTAAAACTGATATTGTCAACAAGTCCTGGAGCAGATTAAAGCCCTGCCCTGATGATGATGACGATGATGATGATGATGATGATGATGATGATGATGATGATGATGATGATGATGATGATGATGATGATGATGATGATGATGATGATGATGATGAGTGAGAGATTCAACCGTTCAAGAAGAGGTATTGTTCTTTTATTATTATTATTATCTAAATAATCTTTTTTATTTAAAATCATAATCTTATTAACTTTTTTTTAACCTCTTTGTGTTTTATTTCCAGTCTGGGACAGAGGTAGCAGCTGTCTCCATCCTCTTCAGGGAAATCCACCAGAGATCACCTGCAGCTAAGATGTGTGTGATGACTGAACTCTGAACTTTTCCAGGGACCTGTCCCACCTGGGGGAGCAGGTCCAAGAAGAGGTTGTGAGTACAGTAATGAGGACAAATACAGCCACACTGCTGCTACTGGACAAAAACTTGATTAGTTAGATTGTAAACAGTCTGTTGCTGCTTATTGTTCTGGTTCTGACTGTTATTGTATTTATTAAGATTTTTATTATTGTTAATATAGTTTATTTATTGTAGAGTGCTGTTTATTTAAAATATCATCCAAATGGGTCACTTTTATTTATTACTACAATACAATACAAACGTATTTTTGGCATATTTTCAAAATAAACATTTTGTAAGTCTTTATTTTGTCTTTTTTTTTTGTACCGAAAATAAACCAAACCGAGCCCTCCTTGTAATTGAACCGAACCGAAATGGGATTTTAGCGTACCGTTACACCCCTGGTACATACTGTACCATAAACATGTACAGTACTGTATTATCAAGCACTTAGCCTATCCTAACACAGTACCCTACATAATTATCAAAAAACACATAAGTTTGGGAGCCATAATGAAGGGAAAAAAGAGTTTATGGCCTACTAGGATGCTGTTGACGCCGTTCTCCTCGGTCCATCCGCCGTACCTGTATTCCGTTTTCCGTTTACAACATTTACAACGTAAAACCGCGTTCACAGTACATTAGAGTATTCCTCCGCCGCTGCAGTACAATATTTTCCGCTGCCGCACCGCGTACAGTACACTATTTTCCGCCACTGCACCACGTTAAGTACAATATTTTCCGCCGCTGCTTTACGTTTACGACATAAAACCGGTCCATCCGCCGCATTCCGCATTCCGTTTATGACATAAAACCGTGTTCAAAGTACAGTGCAGTGTATTCCTCCGCCGCTACGTTTACAACGTAAAACCGTTTCATCCGCCGTATTCTGCATTCCGTTTACGACGTAAAACCGCGTTCACAGTACAGTGCAGTGTATTCCTCCGCCGCTACGTTTACGACGTAAAACCGGTCCATCCGCCGTATTCCGCATTCCGTTTACGACGTAAAACCGCGTTCACAGTACAGTGCAGTGTATTCCTCCGCCGCTACGTTTACGACGTAAAACCGGTCCATCCGCCGTATTCCGCATTCCGTTTACGACGTAAAACCGCGTTCACAGTACAGTGCAGTGTATTCCTCCGCCGCTACGTTTACAACGTAAAACCGGTCCATCCGCCATATTCTGCATTCCGTTTACGACGTAAAACCGCGTTCACAGTACAGTGCAGTGTATTCCTCCACCGCAATGTTTACGACATAAAACCGGTCCATCCGCCGTATTCCTGCACTGCGTACAGTTCAATACTGTATTCTTCCGCCGCTGCGTCACCACATTTTTGACGTAAAACTGTAAATGGGAGATGAGTCGTAACCATGAAACGTCGTAACTCGAGACCGTCGTAACCCGAGGACTACCTGTATTTGGTTATTTATTTGGATCCCCAGTAGCCATTGCTGTAACAATGGCTAATCTTCCTGGTGTCCACATCATAAAAAAAAAACTTTTATTACAAAGACAGTTACACACACAAGTACCCATGTCATAAGCAATCATTTAGCACCTGACTGATCCAACTAGCTTCTGAGGCATTTTTAATTTAGCTCTTTTAACGAGCTCACAGATGAACAATTTACTTTGCAAAGCAAACAGTAATAAAATTATTATAACTAGCATTCGTTTTTGAAATACCTTCTGTTACAAAACCAATGAAGGTTTTGCAAACTATTCCTAATACAGTAGACTACTTTTAAATTCCATGAATGTGTTTAAATGAATATCACAACTTCATGAGCAAATCAAAGTCTTGTCAAAACAGCTGATTGGAACAATATTAACCTTTAAATGTGATGAGTGCACAGCCACAGCCAGAGGAGATTAGGAATCATCCTGTCAGCCATTTCCTGCTCTGCTGTCCTCTGTATGGTTGTTACTGTGGGGTAGTCGTGACTGCAGCAAAAAGAAGGTGCTCTGCAGTGCAGACCATCTCACACAACAAGCTTCAGCTCTGTGAGCATTGATGTACCAGACAGGAAAACCTTACTGCAAAACACAAACCCCATCACTTTACCTGTCAGGGCCTCTCAGGTTGGTCTTGAAAACCAATTTACAGTATATAAATAATAATTTTAGGCGGGTTTGACGACACTGTAAACACACATTTTGTTTTGAATCTTTACATTATTTTTACCTGCTTCTTCCTTTTCAGGTCCGGGGGGGTCACTGGTACCCATATCAGTCAGTCACTGTATGAGAGGAGGGGGACACCTGGACAAGTCTTCAATTCATCACAGGGACACGTAGAAACAAATGAGACAAACAACCATTCACTCTCTCACTCACACCTAGAGACAATTTAGAGTTACCAATCAGTCTAGCATGTTTTTGGTCTGGGCTGGGATTTGAACCAGTGACTTTCTTGCTGAGAAGCAATAGCTCTGATGACTGAAGGCTGCCACATACTCGGGCGTACTTCACTCCGCAGAGGTCCGCGCATACGCAAGGGGGCGCAACGCGGACTTGAAGCGGACGACCGCAAGCCCTGTCCACACAAAGATCATTTTTTTTACAACCACGTACAGTACTCTGTGTCGCACAATAAGCTGCCCGGCGACAGACCGTTTTGTACGCAACCCCAACTGCTCTCTGTGTTTTGAGCAACCTGTCACAAGGATGTGCAATCGGGAGAGTGTGGAGCCTTCTCGGACGGCCAATCTGATGTGTGGGCTGCAGGGCTGAGCTGCAGACCATCAGGGTGTATGTTCGAGTAAGAAGTCTCAACCTCTGCGGACATTACGCTCGGCTCACAGAGTATGCGCAGTACACCCGAGTATGTAGGAGCCCCCTGAGCCACCAAGCCACCCTGCATCTTAATCAGATATTTTTTCCCCCATTTCGACATAAACACTTCTAATTTTCACCATTAAAATGCTAGAACCAGCTTTAATTGCACAATGTATCCAGCAGAGGGCGCATGCAGGCTACTTTCAAGTCATGGCCGTTTACTTAAAGGTATTGTGACATGATTTTGTAAATTTGAATATTTGTCAGAACATATATATCTTATATCATTGAGCTCTGGTCGTTTTTGCATAATAAATTATAAACATATTAAAATTTTATTCGAAATTATGCTAAATTTGTCTCTGGTATTTACTGGGATACGCCCCTGAAATTCCGCGCATTTCCGCAATACGTCATCACCAGTCGTCGTCACCAGTCATTAACGTCACAACGGGCAGAAGGCAGAGCCTTGCCCGTTTATTAGGTGTGTTAACTGCTTGCCATACTCATTCATTTCCTGAAGGATCGCCTTTTATTTGTGTAACTTGAAAAATGCCGTCACGTTGTAGTGCATTTGTGTGTTCTAATATCAGCAGTGAACAAGTGAGCCTTCACAAATTTCCAAAAGATGACAAACTTTGTCAAGAATGGACCAGACAAGCACCGGTGGGTTCCAGGAGTCCTATGTCTGCAGCGACCATTTCACTGCCGATTGTTTACAGCACCTGGTATAAAAGAATCTTTAGGATTACCAGTAAGATTCAGAAGACTTTTAAAACCGGATGCTATTCCTACTATTTTTAAAAGAAAATCTACAGAAGAAAGTCCCACAGGAGCTACCATGTCGAAACAACGCAGGGACCATCGGAAGACTGTCCAGGAGATGAGTAAGTCTTTGTGTAAACATAATCGGAGGTGTGTAGTGTTTTAGATTATAAACTATTTATTTTACGTGAGTTCATGTTGTTTTACTTTATACACTTTGAGTGTATAAAGCCAATTATCACGGCAGATTATGTTTGTTCGCTGCTAACAAGCTAGCCGAATCAGATAGCTAACACAATAGCCGCGATACAGGCCACGTTGCTAATGATGTATTTTTAAATTATGTCTGCGCCATCAGGTAACATCTGTAGTTTCCTTCTATTCGGGGAGGGATATTAATGAGAGTTTTGGATGATTTACTGTCTTAAAATGATATATCGCTGACGCAACCGGTAATAAGCCGACATAGCAGCTAACAAACATTAGCCGAGTGCCCGGAGCAAACACGTTGCTAATGATGTATTTTTAAATTATGTCTGCGCCATCAGGTAACATCTGTAGTTTCCTTCTATTCGGGGAGGGATATTAATGAGAGTTTTGGATGATTTACTGTCTTAAAATGATATATCGCTGACGCAACCGGTAATAAGCCGACATAGCAGCTAACAAACATTAGCCGAGTGCCCGGAGCAAACACGTTGCTAATGATGTATTTTTAAATTATGTCTGCCGATCAGGTAATTCTTTTTATTCGGGGAGGGATATTAATGAGAGTTTTGGATGATTTACTGTCTTAAAATGATATATCGCTGACGCAACCGGTAATAAGCCGACATAGCAGCTAAAGCCGACATAGCAGCTAACAAACATTAGCCGAGTGCCCGGAGCAAACACGTTGCTAATGATGTATTTTTAAATTATGTCTGCGCCATCAGGTAACATCTGTAATTTTTTTATTCAGGGAGGGTTTATTAATGAGAGTCTTGGAAGATTTACTGTCGTAAAATGATATATCTCAGACGTGACCGGTGTCAGGGACTCTTGTTAGCCAAGATAGCTTCTAAAAATATTAGCCGAGAGCCCGGAGCAAACACGTTGCTATGTATGCATTTTTAAATTATGTCTGCGCCATCAGGTAACATCTGTAATTTTTTTATTCAGGGAGGGTTTATTAATGAGAGTTTTGGAAGATTTACTGTCTCAAAATGATATCTCAGACGCGATAGGACATGCTCCACCATTATTATTTAAATGCACGTTGGAGCGTGCCTTCCCGTTGTCACGTCAAGATGACATTTTGCGGAAATGCGCAGATTTTTAGGGGCGTATCCCAGAGAAAAAAACTACCATAACTTGGAATAAAAATTTAATATATTTATAATTTATTATGCAAAAACGACCAGAGCTCAATGATATAAGATACTGTATATGTTCTGACAAATATTCAAATTTACAAAATCATGTCACAATACCTTTAAGATTCACTTTCAGCACAGACAAAGACGTGAGCTTTGTCTGTGCTGGTAGCTCTGTAGCATATTTTACTGAACAGAGCACGGTAAGTTTATTTTAACTGATCTGTAAAAAACAAACAAATAAACAAAAATAATTTATCTTAAATCCTCCAACAAGCTTGTCCTTAGCTACGTGCCTCTTAAGTTATCAGGCTAATGTTTCGTAGGCTGTTGTCTTGTAAAACTTTGTCCAGAACAATAAATCTAACGTAGAGGTGAAATTCACACCTAATATATACATACCGTGTTTTCCAGCCTATAAGTCACCATTTTTTTAAACTAATTTTCATGTCCTGTGACTTATGGCATACGCATACCGTGAGAACCGATCAACAGAGGACGCCATTTCTTCCGTGGTCCACACTGCTCTCACCCACCTGGATCAGAAAGACTCATACGTGCGTCTGCTCTTTGTGGACTTCACATCTGCCTTCAACACCATGATCCCCCAAACTCTGATAGACAAACTATCTACACTTGGACTAAGCCCCTCTATTTGTAACTGGGTACTAGACTTCTTAACAGACAGACCACAGTCCGTGAAGATTAGGGATGGGAACCGAGAACCGGTTCTGTTAGAGAACCGGTTCTTAAAAGTCCAATTCCATGGAATTGTAGGATGCTTGTCTTAACGATTCAGCTTATCGGTTCTGCAGACTCCTGGTGGTGACGTGTTTAAGCGCTGACATCACAGACATGCGCCGCGCCCGAGTGGTGGTGGCGTGGTGGTGTCTAAATAAATATTTCTTAGCTGACTTCATAGCAGACGTCCTTCTGAGCTTAACGAAATGTTCAAATCAGCTGGATTTAAAAAAAAAAAAGTTCGCGGAATTTTAGGCAGGCGCCAGGCGGGTCAAACCGGACGCTTTCTTTCTTTAAATTTAGCTAAATAAACGCTTAAAAAATATATTTCTTAGCTGACTTAATAGTAGACGTACTCTTGAGTTTAACGAAATGTTCAAATAAGCTGGATTTTTAAAAAAAAGTTCGCTGATTTTTATGCAGGCGCCAGGCGGGTCAAACCGGACGCTTTGTTTCTTTAAATTTAGCTAAATAAACGCTTAAAAATATATTTCTTACCTCACTATAGCAGACGGGCTCCTGAGCTGAACCAAATGTGAAATCAGCTGGATTTAAAAATCTGCGGTGTGGTTTATGAGTGGATATAACTTCTGGAAGTGGTCCCTCTTCCTCTTCACTCTCTGAGTCCTCTGCTGGCTGCTGCCTACAGCGCCTCTAAAGCGGCCGAAACTGGTACTGCACCATTTTCGCCAAAAATGAAAAACGAAGAATCAGAGCGAAAAATGAGTCTAAAAATATGGGAAAAAATCCATAAATAAATTCTTTATGAACACAAATGGTTTACTATATTTTATTACCCAAATGAGAATTGATAACAGAATTGATAAGGAATCGAATCGATAAATGACATCGATAAAGGCATCGATATTGATAATTTCTTATCAATTCCCATCCCTAGTGAAGATCCACAACTTCTCCTCCTCCACCATAACCCTCAGCAATGGCTCTCCTCAGGGATGTGTGCTGAGCCCCCTTCTGTTCACTCTGCTCACATATGATTGTACAGCCACACTTCCAGGCTGTCATATTGTTAAGTTTGCAGATGATACAGCGGTGGTGGGATGCATCACAAACAATGATGAGTCCAGCTACAGACAGGAGGTGGAACACCTGGAGAGCTGGTGCAAAGAGAATAATCTTCACATGAATGTGAAGAAGACAAAGGAGATGATTGTGGACTTCAGAAGGAACAAACACACCCATGCCCCACTGAAAATAGGTGGGTCTGCAGTGGAAGTGGTCTCCAGCTACAAATACTTGGGTGTACACATGAATGATAACCTCAGCTGGAGCAACAACACCACCAGCCTGATCAAGAAAGGTCATCAGAGACTCTACTTCCTCAGACGGCTGAGACGTGCTGGTCTGAGCAGCCCAGTCCTCACCTCCTTCTACAGGTGTGCAGTGGAGAGCATCCTGTGCTCCAGCATCAACGTGTGGCATGGAGGCTGCACAGTTGAAGAGAGGAAAGCTCTGCAGAGAGTGGTGAAGGCTGCACAGAAGTCTGTTGGAGTCAGTCTCCCCACCATCACAGACATTTACACCTCCAGATGCAGGAAAAGAGCCACCTGCATCATGAAAGACCTCACTCATCCAGCACACTCACTCTTTGCCCCACTCCCCTCAGGACGGAGGTTGAGGAGCATCAAGTGTAGAACCACTAGACTGAGGAACAGCTTCTACCCTGAGGCTGTTAGACTCATGAATAAATAAAAATAAAATAAAAAAATAAACACTGCAAAATATCACATCATACTGATGCTGATCTGTTTTCTTGTTGCTGTGTTCATCTGTGTTCATCTGTGACCATCTGCTCATACAAACTCATGTTCGTGCTGCTGTTTATTCCCACTATATTAGGCTTAGTGTATTACTAGTTGATGTTTTTCTTAGTTAGTTCTAGATGTTATTACTGTTTTTCTCTTTCATTTGTTGTTGGATGTAACTGGGACCTCGTGTACATAATCTCGTTTTCATCACATGTACCACATGCGGTGCAAATGACAATAAAGACTCTCTGACTCTGACTCTGACTTATGGGGCGAAGCTACATATTTATGGATTTTTTCCCATGTTTTTAGGCAGCAACCCTCGAACCCGGTGGTGGACACCAGCGGTGAGGGATGCTGTCAGGCTGAAGAAGGAGTCCTATTGGGCCTTTTTGGCCTGTGGCACCCCGGAAGCAAGATAGGTACCGGCAGTCCAAGCGGCATGCGGCTCGGGTGGTTGCTGAGGCAAAAACTCGGGCGTGGGAGGAGTTCGGAGAGGCCATGGAGAATGACTTCCGTACGGCTTCGAGGCGATTCTGGTCCACCATCCGGCGTCTCAGGGGGGGAAAGCGGTACGCGACCAACACCATTTATGGTGGGGGTGGCGTGCTGTTGACCTCAACTCGGGATGTTGTGAGTCGGTGGGCGGAATACTTCGAAGACCTCCTCAATCCTACTGGCACGTCTTCCACTGAGGAAGCGGAGCCTGGGGACTTTGGGTCGGGCTCTCCAATCTCTGGTGCTGAGGTCACCGAGGTGGTTAAAAAGCTCTGCGGTGGCAGGGCTCAAGGGGTGGATGAGATTTGCCCGGAGTTCCTTAGGACTCTGGATGTTGTGGGGTTGTGTTGGCTTACGCGACTCTGCAATATTGCGTGGACATCGGGCGCAGTTCCCTTGGATTGGCAGACTGGGGTGGTGGTTCCCCTATTCAAAAAGGGGGACTGTAGGGTGTGTTCCCTACAGAAGTTCTTTTTAAATCCAGCCAATTTGACAATTCCGTGCATTTATTAAGGAAAGGTTAAGCTAAGACACATCTTTGCTATAATTTTCAGCAAACAAATAACTGTTTTTACCGTGTTAATCTAGTTAAAGTCCTTCCGTGCATGCTCCTGTGGCAGCCATTTGTAGCAGGGCACATCACCGGCCCACATTTCGGGTTGTCAGCGGTGAAGCGTAACATACGCGACCCGTCAGCGGTGACGCATAATAGATGCGACTTATGGGGCGAAGCAACATATTTATGGATTTTTCCAATTTATTGGACATATTGGACTAAAGCAACTTAAAGGGCGGAATCTAAAAAAGCTAAGTCTGGTCCTTTGGACATCATAATCATCATCATGTCCAGAGGACCAGACTTAGCTTTTTTAGATTTTTTTCTACCTGGATTATTGAGCATGCATCAGGGTTTAAAGGGCGGAAATTACGGTATACAGTACAAAATGTAGCTTGTTTTTATTTTGTTCTATATCAATATTGTACTTTTATTTACTTTTCCTTTTATATGCTTTTATTGACTTTGTTGTGTGTACCTCATCTGTGATTTTTTTGTTTGTTTGTTTAAAATGGGTCTCGCTTGAAAATGAGTCCTTGTGGCTCAGCTTGACTAACCTGTATAAATAAAGGTTGAATGAATTCCAAAACTAAAATTCTAATAAATTGTGAACATGTAAAAAGTGAGCCACGCTGTGTTCTGTGCACGGTACCCTCATCCCACGTGCAGGCGTGCAGCACTCCTTTCTGTGGCAGAACGTCCAGGTGTATTGTGTCCAGCTCTGCAACTTGTCGGAGCGATACTGTGCTCCACACAAGAACAATACATCCTGAGAGACCTGCTTCAACACCTGCCGCATGACGGGCCATTTGTTTCCAGGCACTGAAAAACGAGCTGCTCTACATAAGAATAAATCCTCTGCAACACGATTGTTTAAGCAATTGGTTAAACAAAAAAAAGTCTATGATAAACGGAAAAAAATATACATCCCAGCATTTGGCATTTAGGGGCCATGTGGAAACAAACTCACTTTAATGTTGTTTAAATCCAATTAAGAGAGGTTTTGAGGTGAAGTCAAAGTCTTTTGGAAGCTGCAGAGAAGATGTCTTTGACATATACGAATTGAAGTTGTGGAAACGTTTGGGCTGAAATGAGCAGCTGACATAAAGGTTTGGATGTGGGGCTACAGAGACCAGCTCCAAACTTTTATTAACCATGTTCAAAACTCCAGAGCAGGTGTAGCACCTAGATGAACTGAAGCATTGACATCAAGTTGGTGTAATGAAAACAAATTTTTGTTTTGTTTTTTGTGGATTTAAAAAAAGCGTTTGATATGGTTAATCATGGTATTCTCCTTAATAAATTACAAAAGTACCGAATAAGAGGATTAGCATTACAATGGGTGTGTAATTACTTAGAAAATAGGAAACAATATGTACAGTTAGATGATGTGAAATCAGATCACTGTACTGTTAGGTGGAGTTCCTCAGGGATCGTTACTTGGTCAGAAATTGTTCATTTTGTATGTTAACGATTTGGATAAAGTGTCTGGAGTCACTAAATGCGTTCTTTTCGCTGATAATTTTTTTTGTTCTTTAAATAATATTGAACAATTACTGGATTTATTGATGAAGGAGTTTGTTAAAATCCAAAACTGGTTTAGACTTAACAAATTATCATTAAATTTGGAGAAAACAAACATGATATTTAGTAACAAAAATCAATCAATTGATATTCCATTTTTAATCGAGGACTCAGTGATTCGCAGAGTCAATTAGGTAAAATTGTTGGGTGTTGTTATTGATGATATTCTATCATGGAAACAACACATACATTTGGTTAAACCAAAAATATTCAAATCACTTGCGGTATTTTATAGAGTTAGATATCTACTAAACGATAAAGCATTGTATCTGTTGTATAATTCAATGACTGTGCCACATTTGATTTATTGTGTTAATGTATGGGGAAAAGCATGTAAAAGCAACACAATGCCTATTTTTACTTGCAGAAAAAAATTGTAAAAATTATAACAAGAAAACATTACTGTCACCCATCTAGTGAATTATTTCATCAGTTGAAATTGCTGAAATTCTAGATTTGGCGGATTATAACATTTTGTTACTTATGTATAGAGCTCATAAAAAAATGCACTACTGTTAAATATCCAAATGTACTGTATTTTGTGAAAAGATCAGGCTGCTACAATCTTAAAGGAAAAGATGTATTTGTAAAACCGCAATTTATAACTAGTTTAAAGGGAAGAACTACCGTAATTCAGGGAGTAGGATTGTGGAACAACTTAAAGACAGAAATTAAGGAAGCCAAATCAATCCTTTTCTTTAAGAAACTGGTTAAAGTGGAATTGTTAAACAAATATACATGAATGTATTTTTGAGTATTATACTGTATATGATGAAGGTTGAATGAGTTATTTACTTGTTTCGTTATTATAGAACAATTTGTTTGAATTAGATAAATAAGGAGCAGATTTCTTAAGATACTTTCTTCAGCTGCTACCTTTCATTTTATATTTTATATTTTTCTCTGTTTAATACATATATGTCAATTGTTGTATTTCGTTATTGTAAAATGAATACAAGTTTAAATAAAATAAATAAAATCCATCCATCCATCCATTGTCGTCCGCTTATCCGGAAATAAATAAATAAATAAAATTAATTAATTAAATCAAATTAACTGTTCACACACGAGAAATTCAGATTTATTGATAAAAAAAATGTTTTCTTTGTTCTTTTCTACCAAACCAGCATTTATTATTTGGGCTGTTCCATCTTCGTGGGTCTCCACATTCTCCTCCATGTCACTCAGTCCATGTGTCCTCTGTGTCCTTTGTCCTCAGTCCAGCTCCAAGTCCTCTCTAACTGCATCCACACAGTATTTCTGAACAACATAAAGGATGCATTACACGCATGTTGACAAATTATCATACAGCAATTAATAGCAGTGGCCAAGGCAAATGTATAGCTTTTGACCTTGATCTGTGACCTTGAAGCACAGGTGATGAAAAGATCATGTGACACATTGTGTGGTTGTGGTACAAGTTCATATCAAGTCAAATTAAATTGTTCAATTAAGTAAATTTTCTTGAGTGGTTCATAAATTATGACCATGACCATAAAAAAACCACCTCATTTTTAACTTTCAATGTTCAAGGAGACGTTGTTGGTCATTCACATCACATGTGGTACATGAGGTGGAATGAAATTGTGTATTCAAGGTCCCTCTGCATCCTCTGTCCTCACTTCAACTACCTTCATGTCCTCTCTAACTGCATCCATATCTCTCCTCTTTGTCTTTTTCCTGGCAGCTGCATTTCTAACATCCTTCTACCAATATACCCACTGTCCCTCCTCTGGACATGTCCAAACCACTGTCCCTCCTCTGGACATGTCCAAACCACTGTCCCTCCTCTGGACATGTCCAAACCACTGTCCCTCCTCTGGACATGTTCAAACCACTGTCCCTCCTCTGGACATGTCCAAACCACTGTTGCTCCTCTGGACATGTCCAAACCACTGTCCCTCCCTCCTCTGGACATGTCCAAACCATCTCAGTGTGTCCTCTCTAACTTTATCTCCCAGTTGTTCAACAGCTGCTGTACCTCTGATGATCTCAACATCTTCATTTCTACTTCCAGTTCTGTCTTTTTGTCCATGTCTCTGTCTCCAGACCATACAACGTAGTTGGTCTCACCACAGTTGTAAACTTTTCCTTTGACCTTTGCTGACAGCCTTTTGTCTCAAATGACTCCAGAAAATGTTCTCCATCCTGCCTGGACTCTCTTCTTCATCTCTTTCCCACAGTCCCCATTTTCCTGGACAGTAATAATAATAATAATAATCATTTTATTTAAAAGCGCCTTTCAGGACACCCAAGGACACTTAACAAACCAATACAGTGTAATACAGATCAAACATTATCAGCGACAAATTGAAATATAAAATACATAAAGGATATAAAATGGAAGATAAAAATACATTTAGTAAAGTTAATGATAAGCTAGTCTAAAGAGATGTGTTTTCAGGGCAGTCTTGAACAGAGAAAGGGAGGTGGTGTTTCGAAGGTCTGGCGGTAGAGCGTTCCAGAGGTGAGGGGCAGAGCAGGTGAAGGCCCTGCTCCCCATGGTGGAGAGGCGGGCAGAGGGTACATGGAGTTGTAGTGAAGAGGAGGATCTGAGAGAGCGTGATGGGATGGAGATTTGTAGGAGGTCAGATAGATAAGGAGGGGCAAGGTTGTGGATAGATTTGAACGTGAGAAGTAGAATTTTGAAGATGATGCGTGATTTAACCGGGAGCCAGTGGAGCTGCTGCAGGACAGGAGTGATGTGAATAATAATAATAATAATAATTAATTCAATTTATAACGCACTTTTCATTACTGAAAATCTCAAAGTGCTACACATATATTGAATGCTACACACATTCATAAACCGGTGGCGGCAGACTACCATGCAAGGTGCTTTCCAGTCCTACCGGGAGCAACTCAGGGTTAAGTGTCTTGCCCAAGGACACAACGACACATGGTGCGGGTCCCGGGAGTCGAACCGCCAACTTTCCGATCGGGAGACGACTGCCCTTACCACTACGCCACGGCCGCCCCTGTGTGGTTATAGTAGGAGGTTTGAGTGATGACACGGGCAGCTGAGTTCTGGACCATCTGTAACTTGTGGAGAGATTTGTTGGGGAGGCCGTAGAGAAGGGAGTTGCAGTAATCGATACGGGAAGTCACAAGACTGTGCACCAGGATGGCTGTGGAGCGGGGTGTGAGAGAAGGACGGAGACGGTTAATATTACGGAGGTGGAAATAGGCAGACCGAGTAACATTGTTGATGTGTGAAGTGAAGGAGAGAGTGGTGTCGAGGATGACACAGAGACTCTTGACCTGAGGGGAGGGGGATAGCAGAGAGTTAAGGGGGACGAGAAGATGTTCTGATTTTGAGATAGAGTTTTTGTTACCGACAAGAATGATTTCTGTTTTGTTGCTGTTTAGTTTAAGGAAATTGTTAGAAAACCAGTGATTTTGTTCATTGAGACAGTCGGTGAGGATGGAGAGTGGGTGGGTGGAGTTAGGTTTTGATGACAAGTAGAGCTGTGTGTCATCAGCATAACAGTGGAAATGGACGCCGTATTTGCGGAAGATGTGACCTAGAGGAAGGAGGTAAATGATGAAGAGGAGGGGTCCGAGGACAGAGCCTTGGGGGACACCCGTGGAGACAGGGGAAGACTGGGAACGGAAGGATTTAAGCTGAATGAATTGAGTGCGGTCAGAGAGATAGGAGTTGAACCAGTCTAACGGGGTACCTGAGATGCCAATGGAGGTTAGTCTGTTGAGGAGGATAGAATGACAGATGGTGTCGAAGGCAGAACTTAGATCAAGAAGAATGAGGATGGACAGAAGACCAGAGTCAGCAGCAAGAAGAAGGTCGTTAGTAATTTTTACTAGAGCTGTTTCGGTGCTATGGTGGGGGCGAAATCCAGATTGAAACTCTTCATAAATGTTGTTGTTGGACAGGTGAGAGTGAAGTTGACTAGCAACAGTTTTTTCAAGAATCTTGGAGATGAAGGGCAGATTGGAGATCGGACGAAGATTACTGAAGTTGGTGAAGTCAAGACCTGGTTTCTTGATGATGGGGGTGACAGTGGACCCCAAGTACTTGAAGTCCTGCACCTTTGTGACCTCTTCTCCTTGTAGCCTCACTGTTCCACCTCCTCCCTCTCATTCACACACATGTAAGAGATAAGAGAGATAAGAGATTTTTTATTAACATTGCACCAGTAAACCAATACAACGTGATCATGTAAACACAGTCATCCAGAGGTCAGAGAATGTTAAGCTGCTGCAATTCAAAACACGCATGTTCAAAACACGCATGTTCGTCAGCGCGGCCATCTCTCATCCATCATGGATGAAGAGCAAAACAGATATGGAAAAAGGAAAAGCACAGTAGGTATCATTTGTGATATTCAAAAAAAGAATTTATCAAAGATTGCCTGAGGACACTCCATGATAAAGTCTCAAAAACTCTATCAGCGAAAGCACAGTCACACGAGACATTGTTGCAGTTTTGACGACAGGCAAGGAGATATTTAGTCTGTGAGTAACTTCAAAGAACACAGTTCAGCAGTTTGTTCAGCTGGGCGTCATCCGAGCCACACACAGAGATCTCTGGGGGGTGCGGGTGAGGGAGGTCAGCAAGGGCACTTCAACTCTACGCTCCAGGAGAAAGTTTCCAAACAGGCCTCTTTTCAAGGACGTGTGCAGAAACCAGATTAGATAGTCTTTTTGTTTATTCCAATTCAGACCACAGTGTTCTTTTTCACTGCAGCCTCCAAGTCCAGACGCTGTTTCAGAGCCAAAATTCCAAATCATATGAGGTTCCGGTCTATGAACCCCCATCCATGCCCAGTTGGGACCCAGGCGGCTGTAAACGAGTTCCAAAACGCCCAGCAGGTCCCCGGTAGTCCACCGACGCACCCAACGTGCGATTGAGCTCATACAACAGCTGGGATGAGTTGCTCACGGCCCGGATCAGAGAATCATGCTGATCAGGGAGTTTCGCCAGCGCGCTGATAGCCGCCGAAGCCCTCCTCAGCTTCAGGTAGCAGACAGTCCCTCCGATGCCAAAAAAAAGAGCAGCTGCTACTAAAAGTCCAATAATCCACAAATCTTCCACGTCTTCGACACTCAAGACGGTTAAACACATAGGCTGCCACTGTCCCCACGAATCCATCATGTATCCAGCCGCGTGTTAAGCTAGCTGTGGCTGCATATTGTTGCTAAATATTAAATAACAAAATAGATTTTTGTGACAATTTTCAGCTATTTTAAAATAAACGTGCCTAAATCCTACTNATATATACATATATATATATATATATATATATATATATATATATTGTATTGACTACTACTATATACTACTGTATTGACTGTATTGTATATATAATACTACTGTATTGACATCATTCAGCAGCAAATCCCATCCATCCATCCATCCTTCATCAGCAAATGATGTCAAACATGAACACTTCTGAAAGAGCAGCAGCTACTGCATTGACATCAATCAGCAGCAAACCAGTAGCAAATCACATCCATCAGAAACATGTTGCAACCATAGTGACACCAGTGCCTTGGTGTGCAGTCCATGCCCACGTGCATGAAAAACAAGTCCATGAGCTCTAAGAAAGCTCGAAGCAGCAGAAAAAGAAAAAGAATTCCCTTACTTTGATTGAAGTGTAGGTAGACAGTCTGTATGATGTTTTTCTCAAGTTCAAACCTGGATCACATGGAACTCAACCATGAATGATGGGGAGCATTTGAGGCCAGGTGTGAGTTCAGGTGTTCTGTTGGGGAGGTCAGCTGCATCCACTTCTCTGCTGTTCCCTGGGACTGCCACCTTTCTTTCTCCTGAGGTGAGACCACCTCACCTCAGGCTGTTTGCAGTCACACATTCCTCATACAGCTCATCCATACATGTTTAGCCTGCCAAAAGGTGTTAAAAAATTCATTAGTGACACATAGCCTAGGTTATGTAGTGATAAATAAATGGAAAAACGTGTATTGTTTATATTTATAAATTTAGCATTGTAGTATGTAAACTACATTTTGAAATGTATTTATTAATTACCTATATGAACTGTGATTTTTTTAAAGATGGACAAGGTTGTATGTTTGCATAGTGTAAAGTAAATGTATTTATTTTTATTTTATTTATTAAAATTCATTCATTTCACTAAAACAAAGTCAACAACTCAATAAAAAATAAAAAACATACATTCAAAATAAAATGAAAGGCAGCAGATGAAGAATAATCTTATAATCTCTGCCCCTTTTTTACCCAAATAAACTCACAACAATGATTTATCAAAGAACAAAATTAATTGCATCACCAAATGTAAGATTACATCATCTTAAACAACTCAAATAAATTCTTATGTTATTTTTCATATTCCTTCAAAAAAAAAATCACTTTTAGCAATCTCTTAAATTCACAATTATGTACTTATTTGTACGTGTCAGTTGTACACTTTTGTTTATAACTATCAATAATTAAACATGGTTCACAACTACACTGGAAATTATTGAATTTTTACCTGCCAACCAGGTGAAGACTTTCAGTGATCTTCTCCACTTCTTCTTCAAGGGTTCTCCTGGTTTTGTTACATTTATTATCCGTCCGTCCATCCATTATCTTTACCTGCTTTCTCCTGTGCCCATGTCCAGCACGAAGTTTCTGCCCTGGTGCATGGTTCTGGTGGTCCAGAGCGCCGGAGCTCCGGCGCGCGCCGGGGGCCGTTCTGGATCGTGTACCCAGGCAGGGAGCCTCTTGGTGGGGCTTCAAAGCAGCATGGCCGGCCTGGTTCTCAGTTGAGCTCCGGCGCGCGCCGGGGGCCGTTCTGGATCGTGTACCCAGGCAGGGAGCCTCTTGGTGGGGCTTCCAGCATGGCCGGCCTGGTTCTCAGTTGAGCTCCGGCGCGCGCCGGGGGACCTTCGGACGGATTTATCTCGGAAACAATGCGTCGTCTGGCGGCCTCGTAGCTGCCGTGTCTTCCGTAAACTGCCAAGACTGGACCAATGAGATGAGCCGGATTCTGTAGTTTCAATCACGTGTGTAAAAGGGCTGTCAGCTCATTGGTCACAGAGCTTCTTCTTCTTCTATTGTTTATTGGCGGTTGGCGAACTTATTTTAAGCACACTACCGCCACCAACCGGACTGAGTGTGTGCATTGCAGTCTGCTCCCAATCATACACGTCATGTCAACAAACTAAAAGACACTTATGAGTTGTTTTTGAAAAACAACTTTTTATTTTATTTGGGTTGGATAATAAGGAAAATTGAGGACAAAGCCTTGTTTTATCTACGTCTAGCGACAATAAAAATAAAAAAAAATAATAATAATTCTGCCAGGCTGAACTGCTCACTCCTCCTGGCCAGCAGAGGGCCCCCTTGAGCTGTCGGGCCCCTGGGCACCCGCCCGGTGCGCCCGTATTATAGATCCGGCCCTGGCAGCTGCTACTAATAGTCCAATAATCCACAAATCTTCCACGTCTTCGACACTCAAGACGGTCAAACACATAGGCTGCCACTGTCCCCATGAGTCCATCATGTATCCAGCCGCGTGTGTGTCAGAGGGGCAGACCGCTTCTCCTGGCACGGTCCGCTTCGTGGAAAAAATCTTATCTATTGAAGAAACAGCCCAATTTACTAATTCCATCGCAAATTGGTTCGAGTGAGCGCTGAAGTGTCAGACGAGACAAAAAGCAAGCACTCTGTCTTACTACGGCTGACTTTCATTCCTATTCTTTCAAGTGCATGGATGACCCTCAGCTGCTACCAAGCCCTTTTGATATTTTAAAACTGTAAAAACATATAAAAATAAACCTAATGGGTATATTTTACCATAATTTATCACTGTCCCCTTTTGTAATTTTAATTCTAAAGTTATGACGTTGTCTTTCAGTGTGCTGGTCTTCAAGTTTCACCAATGTTGCCACTGTGCAATAAAGTAAATGGTAATCATGGACCCAGAGAGAGAAATGAAATTTAAACCAGATTAAATGTCATTGTGCGTTTGTAAAGAACATGTTTCCTGCTGCTTATAAATCATGAACCCAACAACATCCTGGAACGCCTTGGGGGATTTTAGCAGTGAGGCTCAAAAACAAGAGCTTTATTCAGGCCAGGTGTTGTGTGGCTGAACAGATGCATGCAGATTCAGAGTGGTACCGTTTGGGAGACAACTGGTCTCAGTGCAGATCCGTAATGTTGCTTGAGTTGTTGCATAATCTGCTTAAACTGCCCTCGTGAGACACATTGATCCTGGCAGCTGCACTTATTAGACCTGCTCAGACTGAAATACAGTATCTGTTTTTAAATTATTCTAACAGCAAATAACTAAAATATATTAAATACTATAGAAATTGCATTTCCTGTGAAAATGTGGTGTGAAGTCTTAGAACTTGCTGAAAAAAAACCCAGCTGTTTTAGCTTTTTGAAATGTGTAGCTTTTTCTGCCATATGTCCCTCATAGACAATGAATAGAGCTCATTTAACAACCTTCAAATCTTTAGATCGGTTTACAGCCTTTTACTGCTCCTTCCACGTTTTGCTCTGGTTCAGCTTCTTTCTGCTTCCTTGTGCAAATTGTATTTATTCAGCTATTTTCAGCTATTTCTGCAGATTTATTTCCCCAGCTGTTTTGTACTCCTGACAGATTATTTCTGCTAACTACAACATTTTTGTGCTTCTTCTAACTCTGTTCTGCTATTTTCAGCTTCTTGTGCTCCTTTCAGCTCCTTTCTGCAATGTTCAGCTTTTTCTACTTCAGCACAAGTGAGGATCTGCACTTCTGCAGTGGAAGTGGCAGTGGGTGTGCACCTGATCGACAACCTCAGCTGGGGCAACAACGCCACCAGCTTGGCGGCTGAGACGAGCTGGTCTGAGTAGCCCAGTCCTCACCTCCTTCTACAGGTGTGCAGTGGAGAGCATCCTGTGCTCCAGCATCAACGTGTGGCATGGAGGCTGCACAGCTGCAGAAAGAAAAGCTTTGCAGAGAGTGGTGAAGGCTGCACAGAAGATGTTGGAGTCAGTCTCCCCACCATCACAGACATCTACACCTCCAGATGCAGGAAGAGAGCCACCTGCATCATGAAGGACCCCACTCACCCAGCACACACACTTTTTGCCCCACTCCCCTCAGGACGGAGGTTGAGGAGCATCAAATGTAGAACCACTAGACTGAGGAACAGCTTCTACCCTGAGGATGTTAGACTCATGAATATCTAACCAGAATAATCACTGTGGAAAATATCACATCATGTTGCTGCTGATCTGTTTCATGTTGCTGCTGATCTGCACAGGCAGCTTCAACTTCTGGAAAGGCACCATTAATACAGAGAACAATAAAACAGGTTTAATTATATATGCACTTATTCAGCTAAAAATAAAATCTAGGAAAAAAAGACCAGGACTGTTGAACAGCTAAAATCCCACGTCAGACAAGAATACAGTTAAAAATTCCAACAACTTGTTTCCTTAGATAACGGGAATTTAAAGATAGTTGGTAAAAGAAGAGATGATGATTCAGTGGGAAACAGGGCCGTCCTGTCTTGTTTGACGTGTTGCTTCCACAAAATAACTACATGCATATATAAATCACCTTTTTAAAAATTGTACATACCTTGGCTCGAGGGTCTGTGGTAGCAGTCTTGTAAACCTGAGGCTACTGGTTTGAGTCAAGATTGCATCAGGATGTGCATTCTAGTTAAAACAATTGCCAAATGTTTCATGCGAGTTCGTTCACTGGGCTGACCCCTGCGGAAGAAAAATACATCTCTGCTGGAGTTTGTCAAGCAACATGTGAAAGACTCCATGGTCAAATGCTTTTCAGCAGCCTGCCCACGTCAATATATATCCATCCATCCATCTTCTTCCGCTTATCCGGGGTCGGGTCGCGGGGGTAGCAGCCTAAGTAGGGAGGCCCAGACTTCCCTCTCCCCAGCCACTTGGAGCAGCTCCTCCGGGGGAATCCCAAGGCGTTCCCAGGCCAGCCGAGAAACATAGTCCCTCCAGCGTGTCCTGGGTCTTCCTCTGGGTCTCCTCCCGGTGGGACATGCCCGGAACACCTCACCAGGGAGGCGTCCAGGAGGCATCCTAACCAGATGCCCGAGCCACCTCAACTGGCTCCTCTCGATGTGGAGAAGCAGCGGCTCTACTCCGAGTCCCTCCCGGATGACTGAGCTTCTCACCCTATCTCTAAGGGAGAGTCCAGACACCCTGCGGAGAAAACTCATTTCAGCCGCTTGTATCCGAGATCTTGTTCTTTCGGTCATAACCCAAAGC
The DNA here is from genome assembly GCA_038048925.1 of Garcialebias charrua. NCBI lineage: Eukaryota > Metazoa > Chordata > Actinopteri > Cyprinodontiformes > Rivulidae > Garcialebias > Garcialebias charrua. Next base: position 8,650 of record JBBPBX010000696.1, on the reverse strand, counting down.
TCATGACCATAGATGAGGGTGGGAACGTAGATCGATCGGTAAATTGAGAGCTTTGCCTTTTGACTCAGCTCTCTCTTCACCACGACAGACCGGTACAGCGCCCGCTTCACTGCGGATGCTGCACCTATCCGCCTATCGATCTCACGCTCCAGTTTTAATATATATTCAATATATATATATATATATATATTTTATTATCTTATTTATTTTTTCATTTTATAAAAATAAATACATAACAAACACATGTATCTTATAAGAAATAAAAAATGAAATATAAAATGAAAGGCAGCAGAAAGAAGAAAAAAATCTTATTATATCTGCCCCTTTTCAAAACAATCAATTCAAACAATAATTATCTATAAGTAACAAAACAAAATGAATAACTCATCTCACTTTACCAATTCCAACACAATACACATTAAACTACCTCATATACATTTCTTCAACAATTCATTTTTGATAATTTTCTTAAACACAAACATTGACATTGCTTTTTTCACATCACACTCCAAGTCATTCCACAATCCAACTCCCTGGACTGAGGTAGACCATCCCTTCAAACTAGTTCTATATTGTGTCTTTACAAATACACCAGTTCCCTTTAGATTGTAACAGCTTGATCCTTTAACAAAATGTGTCTGAATATTTAAAGGTAGTGCGCTGTTATGAGCTTTATACATCACCATTAAAATATGGTAATCCACCAAATCATGGAACATCAGTAATTTCAATTGAAAAAAATAATACCTCAATAATACCTACCTCAATCCAGGGAATTAGATTATGGAATGGCTTGGAGAATGTAGTTAAAAATGCCAAGTCAGAGAGTCAGAGAGAATTTATTGTCATTTGCACCGCATGTAGTACATGTGTTGAAAACGAGATTATGTACACAGGGTCCCAGTTACATCCAACAACAAATGCAAGAGAAAAACAATAATAACATCTAGGATTAACTAAGAGAGACATCAGCTAGTAATACACTAAGCCCTAATGTAGTAGAAAAACATCATTATAAACAGCAGCACGAACATGAGTCATTATGAGCAGATGGTCACAGATGAACGCAGCAACAAGAAACAGATCAGTATCAACATGATGTGACATTTTGCAGTGTTTATTCTTATTATTTATTTATTCATGAGTCTGACAGCCTCAGGGTAGAAGCTGTTCCTCAGTCTAGTGGTTCTACATTTGATGCTCCTCAACCTCCGTCCCGAGGGGAGTGGTGCAAAGAGTGAGTGTGCTGGGTGAGTGAGGTCTTTCATGATGCAGGTGGCTCTTTTTCTGCATCTGGAGGTGTAAATGTCTGTGATGGTGGGGAGACTGACTCCCACAGACTTCTGTGCAGCCTTCACCACTCTCTGTAGAGCTTTCCTCTCTGCAACTGTGCAGCCTCCATGCCACACGTTGATGCTGGAGCACAGGACGCTCTCCACTGCACACCTGTAGAACGAGGTGAGGACTGAGCTTCTCAGACCAGCTCGTCTCAGCCGTCTGAGGAAGTAGAGTCTTTGATGTCCTTTCTTGATCAGGCTGGTGGTGTTGTTGCTCCAGCTGAGGTTATCATTCAAGTGTACACCCAGGTACTTGTAGCTGGAGACCACCTCCACCACAGATCCACCTATATACAGTGGGGTGTGGGTGTGTTTGTTCCTTCTGAAGTCCACAATCATCTCCTTCGTCTTCTTCACATTCATGTGAAGGTTGTTCTCTTTGCACCAGCTCTCCAGATGTTCCACCTCCTGTCTGTAGCTGGATTCATCATTATCTGTGATGCATCCCACCACAGCTGTATCATCTGCAACTGTGATACAGCTGTGGTGGTCAATGTTTACATTTAAGTCAATGTTTACATTTAAGAAAATTATCAAAACGAATGTGTTAAAAAAATGAAATAGCATAATGTGTATTGTATTAGTTAGAAAATTAGAAAGAGTTAGTCATTTTGTACTGTTGGTTGAAGATTATTATTGTTTAATCTGATTGTTGGAAAAAAGGGGCAGATATAATAAGATTTATTCTTCTTTCTGCTACCTTTCATTTTTTTATATTTTGTACATTATCATTTATGGGATTGTCTTGTATTGTTTCTTTTGTAAAAAAATGAACAAATTTAATAAACATAAACAAGCACAGTACTTGATGGATGACTATACAGTAATGTTTTCTTGCAATAATCCTTACAGCTCTTTTCTGTAAAATAAAAATAGGTTTTGTAATAGTTTTACATGCTTTTTCCCAAATATCAATACAATAAATTAAATGTGGATCAATGATTGTGTTATACAACAAATACAATGCTTTGTCATTTAATAGGTCCTTGACTTATAGTACAGCAATGGATTTAGATATTTTCATTTTTACAGAATCTATATGTTGTTTCCAGGTCAGTTTGTCATCAATGACAACACCCAAGAACTTGACCTCACTCACTCTACAGATCTCACCACCCTCAATTATAAATGAAACATCTGCAGTTTTCTTTTTGTTACTAAATATCATATAATAAGTTTTAACTAGATTTGATGATAATTTATTTAGTTTAAACCAATTCTGTATTTTGACAAACTCCTTCTTCATCAATTCCAACAACTGTTTCATATCCTTACCCAAACAAAAGAAAGTAGTATCATCTGCAAAGAGGACACATCTGAGGAGTCCCAACACATTTACCAAATCATTGACATATATGCTGGTGAAGATTCTAAGTTGTCCCGGACATGATAGAATCAAAAAAGGCATTCAATACAGAAACAACTGGACTTTATTTGTAACAGAAAACGTTTCGCTTCCCATCCGGGGAGCTTTATCAACTCAATGAGCAGGCTGTGAGTGAGTGAAGGTTATAAACAGGCTGAGGTGACATGCACCAACCTATGTAAATTGAAAGCAAACACACACATATTTGAGATAACACATACTGTACATGTGATACATTCAAAGTTCAGCGTGTGAAAGCAGGGCTTAAGACACACACACAACCTATTGTACGTAAATTGACAAATCACACCTCAACAGCAGGGACCTCTCAAAGTCCTTGCCAGTCTAATTCACAAACGAGGCCCCTCTGTTCTCATCAGGTGCGAAACGTCTGGGAACCAAACCCAGGACCGCACTATAAGTTTTAGAAAGTTGAAATCTGAGGTCTCCTCCTCTGTTTAATGATGGTTTCTCTCGTTTCACATAAACATTATATTGACATATAAAATAAACAACTTATGTCCAAGTACAGAGCCTTGTGGAACTCCGCATGTGATATTACAAAAATTTGATCTCACATCTTCTATCTGTACAAACTGCCTCCTATCTTTCAAATAATTTGAGTTCTCTTTGCCACTCTCTCATAAAGCTTAAACTGGTGAAGAACCAGCCTTTTCCATCACACCTGCTGAAGCTTGTAACTCCTGAGCGGTCACTGGCCTCTCGTCCCGTTTCTTCTCGTCACTCAGTTTGTGAGGACGGCCTGCTCTTGGTGCACATCTCATATCCCTTTCTGTTTAAACGATGGATTTAACAGAACTCCTGGGGATATTTCTTGGAAATCCTTTCGTATTCATCCCTACTTGCGCCATCCTATAATATTTTCCCTGCGTTGAAACAGGACAGTCACTTCAAAGGGAATTAAAATTTGTGCATTCTATTTTACATTGCATATTTTTTATTGGTATCACGTTGTACAAATTTGATTTCGCTTTCACAATGAAGGTTTTTGAACTACGAAAAGGCTCATTTTTATTGACCACGATTGATTTATAACAGCAATTAAAGCATAACACATCAAAGGGAGTGAATATTTTTAAAGGCACTGGAAGCAGTTTGTCTAAAATGTGTTGCTGTGGCAAGACATGCAAATGAGTCAAATGACTTCCTCTGCTTAGAAACCGCAGCCAACCCATGCATAGTTGGCCTATAAATAGTCTTGCATTGCTCTCCGCTGTGGTTTACAGGCTGCTTGCACTGCAGTCACGAATGCCCCAAACACAGCCAGAATGAGGCTAAAGCTCTCTTCCTGTCGGCTCACTGGGTGTACTGCAGCTGCTCTCCCCCTACCTCCCTCTCTCTGCAGTCACAGGATGTCCCTGCGTCAGAGCCAGGCTTTACCATCTCTGCTGATCATCACAACCGTATACGGTAATCCTTTGAGCTCCCTGCACACCCTTACGTCACGGAGCCTTACGTCACACGCCAGTGACAACACACTTCAGACCATACATCTATGTTGGTATTATGAACCAAGACGAGGGAGGGACAGGGAGATGGGTGTGATGAATTTAGCTCATGAACTGCCCCCCTGTGGAAAATTCAGCAGCAGTCAGGTTTCATTATCCTGCTCCGGCATGGTGTTTTGCAAATGTTACATATGGTTCTAAGTGGGTGCACTAAACTAAGTTTGCACACACTAACATAAGTATAGTGCAGCTGGCAGATACTGAATGTGCAGAACGCTTATTAAGCATAGCTACAACCCAGTTTTAAAAACAACGAGACATGAGAAAAGTAAATAAAAACAGACAATGTGCAAATAGCATCCCTCATACTTTATTCATGGTAAACATTGTAACAATTAACAGAATACTCAGAAGGTTCAAGGTTCTTTATTGTCATTCACATCATGTGTGCTACATGAGGTGGAATGAAACTGTGTACTCAAGGTCCCAGTTACACCCAAAATAGCAAAAATTAAAAAAGTATAAAAATAAACAGTATATAAGGATTTAAGGTATATGCTAAAAACTAATAATGTAAAATAATATTATATGTTAACCAGCAGACCGAACACGAGTCTAGTGAGCAGATAGGTGTGACTAGTGAAGCAACAGACTAAGACTAGAAAATTAACCAGAGC
>JBBPBX010000695.1:83862-120558 GCA_038048925.1 Garcialebias charrua | reverse complement strand
TTTTTAAAGTCACAGGTCAGATTAAATGGGGGTTGGAAGAGTTATGTTTAACCGGACAGATTAGAACACTGTGTGTGCACATTTAGTCAAATATTATTTATGAAGGTTTTTATTTATTTTTTTAATCACCATGTTCTCTGTTAATTTAAACTGTTAATAAATCTCAAATATGAATGTTTAAAAAATAAAAGTGAGGTTTTGGTTTTCTTTGGGAGAATATTTGTGCACAATTATTGGGCAACTAAATCTTTTTCATTTGTCTAAGTGAGATTTATAAATAAACAACTGAAAAAGTTCCAATAAACATTTATAACATTAAAATGAAAATCATTGACCAATATCACCATCGTTCTTCCAAATAATGGTGACAAACATTCCATTCATGGAGTCTGTTGGTTTTTTGATCTGGAGATGATCAACATTTTGGGCAGTATCAACCACAGCCTCCCAGACACTGTTCAGAGGTGTACTGACTACTGCTGTCCTTCAATGAAAATCTAACATTTAAGAATTGCCAACAAGTTCTCTTTAAAGATGGACTAAATGGCTCTTTGAAAGGATTCAGATCTTATATAACCATTTGTTTCATTGAGCCCCTTCACCCCTCCTTTCTTTTTCTGTCACAACAGTACAGACACACACATACACACACAAGCATGTGCCCCTTCAATTTTTTTTTAACCAAGGCACATCTGACAACAGGGAGTTAAAGATGGAGGGGCAGAAAATAAAGCTGTCCAGGGCACAAAACAGAAAACAGAAGTGGGAGAGGGTGAAAGCTTTTAAAAGAGGTTGAAAGACAGTACGTAAGTATAAGTTGCAGTGCAGTGTAACAGGAGGCTTGTAAATATTATGTGATATTAAGCTAAAATGACAGGTGGCTGTTGATTTGCAACTGTGTGTTGTATTTACAATATAACAGATCATAACAAGACAAATAGACATCCTAATCAGTTGTTTAAGTAGACAATCACAATCAATCATAAAACAAATAAATTATAAAACAGTTTCACAAAGGAGTCACCCTTAAGGAACTCTAAAAGTAGCACTGAAAAAAAGTACCATGTGTGGTATATATAGACATGTAAGAATCTTGTCTAAGAACGCCAAATAAAACATTTCTATGTTGACCAGATACAGCACGACTTTCAAGAAAACCCCTTGGGGCTTAAGAGGTTAACTAAAAATGCTGAAATTAGTAAAATTAGTGTCAACTAAGAATATTGACATTTAAAAAATATTTTTATTGATGTAATTGATTACATCAGCAAATCACAGCATCTCTAACAAAATCATTATTTTTTATTTTCGGTCTACAATACTTGTGTTTGCCTGTACTACTATTTTACTTTACATTTGTTTTTGTTTTTCTAGAGATTCCTGCACTGTTGGCTGATGTGAGAAAAGTTCTTCCAAAGGATACTGCTCAAGAGGTTGGCATGTTAAAGAGTCCCAGTGAGGCACAGGCTGTGCCTTTCAAACCAGCCGATGTATGTATAAAATTGTATTTCATCAAGTATTTTTACATACATATACATTTACACACTGTTGTTTATGGTAATGTCTCTTTTTTTACTTTTTACAAGGTCAAATTGGGGAGTGATGGAATCACTATCTCAAGTCACTGTTGGGAGACAGCAAAATCCCAAAAAACTGCTAATGCGATGGCTCGAGTGTTGCTGATGGGTCTGTTCAGTGTTGACATTCTCATAAAATCGAACCTGACTGGAGGGATGAATAAGGTGGATCCTGCTGCAGAACGTCGCCAGGCTCTTGATGGGAAAAGGCTCCAAGTTTTAATTGGTAAATACCATCCGTCTGAATAGTGACAATCACTACACACACATACACACAGTGTTTCACACTATGATATTCCTGAAAAATATCTGCATTTATTAAATGTTTAAATACTTTAGCACATCTAGGATGAGTACTACAGGGCAATTTTCAAATAGGCTAAGGACATTTGTGAGGTTTAATGTTAACGTTTTTTACCCAAGTTATGTGTTTGGGATAATTGACATGTTGGAACACAAGTTTCACCCAACTGTTAATGCTAGATTCAAGTTAAAACTTTTTGAGGTGCATTGCACAATGTGGAGCACCATGTTTCATAGTTGATACTGCTATCATAGTTTCAAGTTCTTCATTGCCACAACAGATTTTTGTCATTTTGAATGTGGCCAGAATGGATTTCTTTCATCTGTACAAAATAGAGGGGGGAATAATCTGGATGTTTTCTGTTGCTGTCTGGCTAAAGCCACCCAGTGTAATGATACAAGATTAAAAGGAACCCCAGAGCCATAGTTTTATCCAATTAGAGTAGAGCAGGGCGGTTCTTACTGATGTCGGTGAGGCCAGGTGCAGCATTTAGGCTGTGTCTCAATTCAGGGGCTGGGTCCTCATGAGTGCGCATTTGTCGGCCGCATACGTCATTGCCCCGCGCGGAGGACTGTCCCAATTCGAAGACTCCTCCTCATGCGGCCGAGGAATGCGGCCTACTTCCTGTCGAAATCTGAGGATGCATCCGTGAATCCTTCAAGACGGAGGCTATCCCAGAATTCGTAGCGCCAGCAGAGATTTTGCGGGGGGGGGGGACTTTCTGCGTGCAGGGGCGGGACTGCTGCGTGTTGTTGAGTCATCAGCTCGTTCTAACTCATTAAAATTTAACTACAGAAACGACTAAAAAAAATTTGTTAGCTGAATATATATTAGTGTTTCTGAGTTTAATATTTGTTAATAACTGATAACAAATCAGCTTATTTTACACGTGCGTAGCAAGGATTTTCTGAGGGGCGATCTGTTAAAAAAAAAAAGCAAGTTGCCCAGTAGGTCACTGCATTAAGCATTGGGTTGGCGCGCAGATACTTTTCTCAAAAGCTGGTTCGAATCTCACTCGGTACGGTTAAAACTTATTTTACGTTTGTCTTTTATTGGATAAAAAAAAAGGAGTTTCACAAACTCCTTTTTTTAAATCTCAGTCCTCATATTTTTATACAATAAAAGACAAACGTAAAATAAGTTTTAACCGTACCGAGTGAGATTCGAACCAGCTTTTGAGAAAAGGATCTGCGCGCCAATCCAATGCTTAAAGCAGTGACCTACTGGGCAACTAGAGTTTTGTAGGTCCATTCTGTCTTTTAACAGATCGCCCCTCGGAAAATCCTTGCTACGCACGTGTAAAATAAGCTGATTTGTAATCAGTTATTTTCAAACAATAAACTCAGAAACACTAATATATATATATTCAGCTAACAAATATTTTTTAGCTGCGTCCCTTCTCTTTCCACACACACACCAAGCACGCACACACTTCCCACCCACTTCAAGAGAACGCCCCACCCACTTCAAGGACGGCTCAACATGTTTGCCACACGTAAGGCGGAAGTACGTAATCACGCAAACCTGAAGGCTAGACCATCCCATTTCAGCAGTTTCGCTCAGCCCACCCAGCCTTGTGAGTGCGTGGCCTACTCGGCCCAGCTAGGCTGGGTCCCCCTGAATTGAGACACAGCCATAGTCTGCGGGTTAAAGCACTGAGTCATTGCTGAGTTAGCAGACCCCTCCTCTCACACTTTGCTGCTGAGCTACCCAAAATTTTGGTATCTAAAAACTAATTGTATTAAATGTTGTTTAAATCTTTGTTAGCTAACAAATCCAACTTTACACACACATACATGTCAACCTCTTCGGAAGTTTACCTGTATAAAAAAACCTCAAAAATCCATACATTTTGCAAAACATTCATACAACTAGCACCCGGGGGGGGTGGGTGTCGGCTCAGTTGCGGAGATGACAGCGCCTGCTGCGAAGCAGGAGGAGGAAAGGAGAGCGGAAAAAGTTCAAAACTTGTTTCTAGTGGCAGAAAAGGTTGGAAGATGGCTGTTTGATGTTATTTATTGGTTTTTTTTTATCATCCTACAGGCTCTGACATGTTTGATTAACTTGAAAATGAGGTTTTGAAAAAATCCGAAAGACTTGAAAAAATCCGGAAGATTGCTCTATACGTCCGTATACCTGCAAAATGACGTAAAAACTTTATAATTTACGGACAATACGTACAAGTTGACATGTATGCACACATGACTAAATTTCTCTCTTTGTGACCAAGCACTGCCACTGGAGCACGACACAGTGCACAGGCTGTGTCTGTAAGATGTGCTGTTTCATTTTTTTTAATAATAGCTTTTCATGCACAATGACTCGGCGGTCATTTTGCAGTGAGATTGCCTCAGTTTATGCACAATGTAATCTGGACCGGGTCTTATCAGAACCACCAAACACATGCCACACAGCATGACAAATACCCACCAAACTACTTATAGTGTTTAAAAAATTGAACAAATAACAATTTCAGCTTCAAATGTCATAAACTGCAGTCCTGCAATCGTTCTGAACACTTCCAGCCCAAATTATTATCCTCAGAGTTTAAAACTTGGATCCTAATATGCAAACATAACATTTCAAGTTCAAGATGGATCACAGATTTATGAATAACTGTTCAGAAAACTCGTACTTGGGCCACCAGATGAAGTAAACATGAGGGTAACCACCATATTGTGTCTTTAAACACGTACGGTGCCACCCAGATGTAAAGGATATATAGGAGGACAATATTAATACTGACCTCTTTACCTTAATTAATTTACTTATTCAGATTGAATAGTAATTTCACGGATTCTTTTCTTTTTCCGTTTACCCAATATTTATGTGATCTTTATGATGGATAAGTAAAACAGAAGCCANATGATCTTTAATAACCCAAGATCCATATTTTATATATATAAAATCAGTGGTTATTAAACTGGAAACTGTATTTTAGGCAACCACATTAATCAAGTTGCCTAAAATATTTATTTAACTTACCTTTTAAGTTAAAGGTTTCCTTTTTAAATCTGATACTCTGTCAAATGAAAAATGCAAACCATTAAATTCTGTTGTCAAAGAAGAAAAAACAATATTAAGGGTGTCATTTTTGGTTTGATTTTCATTTTTTCCAACACATTTAAAGTCAAATCACAAAGTTAATTTTACAAATTTTAAATATGTGTTCTCTATTTGTTTTTGTTTTTTTCCCAAAGATGCGGTTGTAGACCACTATCCTGGAACGAAGATTTCCGACATCAGAAAAGCAATTAATGCAAGAATCTGCGAATTGAGGCATCAAGTAAAGTGAAAGAAAATAAATGATGAAACTGAGCAGATTTAGCAAAGTACTGTACTAGTTACTTGTTTACTATTTCATATTTACTAGTTGGGGCTGTTAAAATGCAAGCACAAGTGGTAAAATGTTTCAGTTGTTCCAAAAACAATATTTTTGTTTTGTTTTACTGTGACTGAATGTGAAAGACTGAAGTTAATGCAAAAAAAAAAAAAAACGTTATAACATTTTGCTATTTTGACTTTTCTTTTGCTTATAAATCACATGTGCTTTTATGCCTTGCTTATGTTTACATGATCCTCTTTGTGTGTCATCGTTGGCAACCAGTGCACTTGTTAAAAAGTTTTTTTGTGTAAATGAATAAAAGTGAAGTTCCATTTTAAATACTGTATCCTGTTATTTAATGTGTTTAACTGTTCAAAAGCATGTGTGAAATCTCAATCCTTTGACATAGAGAATAATATATGTGAACATATATGTAAAGGTAAATATATATGAAAATATATCAAAAAATAATGTCAATATATATATATATATATATATATTCTAAAATATATTGACAAATATACCAATGTAATATATAATGCAATATATTATATAATATATAAAGAATAGCCACATATATATTAAAAAATATATGCCAAAATATATTATTAAAATATATTTAGATATATTAGTTAATATACCATAAAATATATTAAATTCATATATTTTACAATATATTTTAAATATATTATTTGATATATTTCTTGTTATATTTTGGCATATATGTGTAAATATATATTCTAATATATTTTTGAATATATTAAAAGCGGCAATTCCTTATATATTATTACATATATTACAATATATTGCGTTGATATATTTTTCAATATATATTTTAATATATATTTCATGCTGTAATTTCAATTTAATTTTAGTGTATTAATATTCCATATCAACTGATACAAACAGCAATAACCTTAATCTTGTCAAATACTTTCAAACAACCCCAAAATTACATTATTATGAAATGCAATATATTGTTGAAAAATATATTGTAAAATATATTTTTCTTGCGTAAGGGTTGTCCTTATGCTAGGCATTTGGAATCTTTTCCCATGTGGTCGGTGAATCCACATCTGTAACACTGTCTTTCTGTTTTATTGTCCTCCTTCACTTTTTCTTTTGGTTTCATGTATTTTCCTTTCTTTGTCATTACAATCCTGTTGACCGCATTCTCCGTTTTCTTTTCCTCGGTGAAGCTCATCGCTGCCATTTGCTCCTCCACGCGTTCACATTGTGAGGCGAACTCCAACGCACGAACCAATGTTAAACCTGGACCCTCCTCCAGTAACTTTCTTTGCACGCATTCTGATGTGCATTTACTCAAAATAGCATCTCTTATTTGGTTATCATTATCGCCATGAAAATCACAGTCCCTTGCAGCTTGCCTCAAGCGAGTACAAAATTGTTGAACGGTCTCACCTTGTTTCTGGGATATTTTGTGAAAAGTCAGCTGCATTCACTTGTGGAACAAAATGTGTTCAGCGCAGTCACTGCAGCAGCATAATCCGTAGCCTCGCCTATTGCGGTAATGGAGAAAATGTCCTGCACGTCTTGTCCGGCCAAGTGCAGTAACAGAGCACGCCTCCGCTGCTTAATAGCATCTATGGTATCATCAGTCAGAATAAGACCTTTACCGTCTGCATACAGCTCAAACGATGTCAGCCACCGTGTCCATCTCAATCCAAGGGTCGCTGGATCCGCATCGCAAGCGAACGGTTGAATACAGGTAGTCCCCGACTTACGAGCGCTCTGACTTACGAGGTCCCGGACTTAAGAGCATGCATCTCATGCATCTCATTAAAAAAAAAAAAAAGTTTTTTTTTTTTACTTTTTTTTTATAAATGAATACATGTACAGTACTGGACAGTCACCAAGCACTTAGCCTATCCTAACACAGTTTTTAAAGATGAAGGAATAAGTTGAATTGTCTCCCTTTCACATAAAGGGAGCAAGCTCCCTATGGAGCCTGCAGGGAGGAGGGAGACAATTCAACTGACTCCTTCATCTTTAAAAACTGTGTTAGGATAGGCTAAGTGCTTGGTGACTGTACAGTACTGTACATTTATCTATTTATAAATAAAAAACAATAAAAATACTGTATATACTGTATATTTTTAATAAATAGATAAATGTACAGTACTGTACAGTCACCAAGCACTTAGCCTATCCTAACACAGTTTTTAAAGATGAAGGAGTCAGTTGAATTGTCTCCCTCCTCCCTGCAGGCTCCATAGGGAGCTTGCTCCCTTTATGTGAAAGGGAGACAATTCAACTTATTCCTTCATCTTTAAAAACTGTGTTAGGATAGGCTAAGTGCTTGGTGACTGTCCAGTACTGTACATGTATTCATTTATAAAAAATTTAAAAAAGTAAAAAAATAAAAATAAAAAAATTTTTTTATTTTTTTTTTTACTATGTGATCCTACTTACGAATTTTTGACTTACGAGCGCCCCCTAGTGACGGAACTCGCTCGTAAGTCAGGGACTACCTGTACTGTACTTTAGCTAACCTTGTGTTGCCGTTGTCGTCTTCAGCGTGATACTGTTCAATATTATCCCCGTCGCCATTGTTACATCTCATTACTCAATTAGGCAGGATATTCTGAATTGAATCAATAAACGAAGTGATATCGTTTCATTCTCTTTATTGAACCATCTTCATCCCCCACCTCGTCATCTCACTTCTAGAACTAACTTTCTCCGCCCCCACACACGTCATCACATAAGCTCCGTTAACATCCCAATACATGACACTATGGATGTGCCATCAACTTCAGTCGAAGGGAACACTCATCCAGTCAGGAACCGGCGACCTCTTGATACTGAATTTGAAACTGCAACTGTAAAAAAAACTGTTTAAAAAAGGAAAAAAAAGTGTTTTTCTCGATTGGAGAAGGATTGATTTTACAAGGGAGGACCTGTGGTGTTCCAGACACAGAAAAGAATGAACCTCTAGATTGTTACACAATGCTGTGATTAATGTTTTGGTGTGGAGGCTGTTATTGTGGTTGTAATAACATACCACACCAGGTGGGGGCACGCTTGCTGGGCTCCAGTGGGGTTGGAACTACAGAAATGTGATGTTCACTTAGTTCGTGAATCAAAATAGTTTGCCATGTGCTTCCTCCAGTTGTCTGCTTGAACATTTTATTATTCAACCTACCGTGTTAATACACAACAGCGCCCTGATGTATTACATCATCAAATTAGCATATCATGATATAACTTTTGCCCGGGCAAGCTTTTTTTTTACCGGGAACTATACTGTATATGGCCCTAGCCTTCCTGCACAGCTCCGCTCAATTCTCATTTCCCTTCACTGCACAGTCTGGGACTTCTCCCATTAACAACCATTTCTCCGGTAGATTTTTGTTCGGACCAATCAGAGAACAGAAGGGACGGAGTTTTGAACCCTAACCCACACCACCTGTCCCAGCGCGCAGAGCCCTATAAAAGGGCTCTGCCAGCGCGCAGTCAGCGAACACCGGCATGTTCTCATTCAAAGCAATGCAGGACTGTTTTATATGTGACACAAATTTATTAATTTCCCCTTCTTAATCCCTTATCTGGAGTTTTCTTTTGTTTGTTTTCTGGCCAAAAGTCAAGTGATCGCTTGCTCCCTCCTCCTTCTCTCCCTCCGCTGAAATGAACAAGGAAATGGCTGAGGTTGTCACGAGAATTAAACTTGGGTTTTACGTTGCTGACCAAGTCCCATCAGATTTTCTGGTCTTTTGGTGAGCTGGACCAGCGATCCATGGTTTTTATTTTATTTTATTAACATAAACACAAAATTTGCGCAGCGAGAGAAAAGCTGCAGGAGGCGGAGCAGTTGTCAGTCAAGTTCACCAGTGCATGGGGGGTGGCTCTGAGGGGAGGGAGCAGAATGCTTTCCCTGTTCAAAATATCCAATGGTTTTGTTCCTCAGCAGAGGCCAACGCCTCCAGCAAGAATCATTTCTCTATGGAAAAAGTCCAGACCCTTGTCTGAAGCGAAGTGAAGGGTCTGGTTTTAACCAGGCTAATATGGCCCAACCCTACTTTCATCCCCACATGCGTTAGCCATGTACAATACTAACCGGGAATGTAAAGTCTCAGCAGATGCGTCAGCTTATGGTCTGGGGAGTGTGTAGCTTCAAAATGGGGTCAAGAATGGAGACCTGTTGCATATGTGTCACAATCTCTAACACAGACTGAGCAGATACGCACAGGTGGAAAAATAAGCTCTTAAGTCTCACCTGGGCTTGTGTAAGGTTCAGTAATTATCTCATTGGCAAACATTTTCCAATGGAAACAGATCATAAATCACTTTTGAGTCTGTTGAGTTCCCAGATGTTAGATGCCCTTCCACCACGTATCCAACTCTTTAGAATGTCTGACGAGATATTCATATTCTATCTCATGTGCCAGGGAAACATCTGTGGACAGCTGACACACTTTCACATACTTCCATGACAGGAAACCTAACTGAATCCGAAACGGAGTTGATCAAAGACTCAAAAACATTTACGTGGATAGTGTGATACAAAACCTACCTGCAAGCACTGGTTACCTTGAAGAGCTGAAAAGGGACAGTGTATGTGCACGTGTGATGCAGTGGTGTGAGGAAGGATGGCCTGCACACCATGACAACGAACCAGCACTCAGAGTACTTGTTGAAAAAAAGCAGCTGATCCATATCTCGCCTACAGAGCAACACGTTGGAATGGATACAGCCCAGCGGAACTTCTTATGGGAAGACGACTTCGTACAACGGTGCCAACACTTCCATCTTCGTTGAGGCCATTTCTTCCAAATGTTGAAATTGTTGACTCAAAAAGAAAGAGAGAAGGATAAAAGATGCAGATATGATTCAGGCCACAGAGCAAGAGTTCTTAGCAAACTGACTCCAGGACAAGGTGTGTGGATTAAAGATCAAGGCACAAGCAGAGCAATGATTACCACTCATACTCCACACTCATACTGTACATTGTGTAAGGACCCCATGGACCGATTAGGCGAAATCGTCATTTGGTCGCCAGGGAGCCTTCGACAGAGCCAGAAGTACTGGAAGGGGATGTTGATCCAGAACAGGTTCAGAGTCCTGAAGAACCTCCACAACAGCCTTCCAGAAATTTCACTTACTCCTAGAACCAGGTCTGGGAGACGGGTTGTGAAACCAGATAGACTGAACTTGTAGATAAAGATGAAATTTGTGTGAATAGTATGAATGATGGTGTATGAATATTGTGCTAAAAGTTTAAGAATGATTAAATATGTATTTCTGTTTATAATGGAGTTTTCTAGGTCTATGTAGGAACAGACCTTCCAGCTATAGAGGCACAACAATCCTCTAAGGTCTGTTGAATCAATGGCAGTCCACCCATTGATTCTAGAGAGGGGAGATGTGGTGATATTGTTAGGCCTACAAATGGCCACCTGTGATGTCATAAAGGGAGCACCAAGCTCACTCAAGGTGACGCTGACTGTAAGGCTGATGGCCAAACTAGAAGCAGAGCGAATTGAAATAAACAAATCATGATAATACAGTTTGTCTGAGGACTCTTTCAATAACACGTCACTCCCAAACAACCGGTCGTGCAGTAAAATGTAAAAAACTAAGCACTCTATTGAACCTGCTATTCATTGGACACAACAGCACACAACAAAACACTTGTTGTACCAGTAGTTCGCAGATGTTTTACCTTTTGTGTCTTTTACCTGGTCTAGTTCTAGGAGCCAACGCTAAAAACATGAGCCGGAAGTGATCGACGTGGCTTATGGTACGTCCAGACCGAACAGCGTTTCAACTTCCAAAATGTTCGTCACCCACGCAAGTGGACGCACTTGGTGTCCAGACCAGAACGCCAGAACGCGAAACTGCTGCGGGGTGAGTGGGAGGAGCTTACCGGTATACAGATCCTCACTGCACTCCGTCAGGCGAGGAGCTTTTTATTTCCGTCTCTGTAGAGCAGACTTGACTGGTCGTGAAGGACTTGTCGCAAACACACAGCTACAATGAGTTTCTCTTCCATAGTCCATGACTCCACGGGTTTTTTCTGTCCCACAAACAATATGCCACATAGTTGCGCAATCGTTTCCGCGTCACATAGGGACTCTCCCTGACCCCCTCTCTTCTCCCCGATCAACCAATCAGGGAGAGTTGAACGGCGTTTGAATGTTTAAACCGCGAAATCTTCAGCTAAATCAACGTGTGCTTTGGAGGCTGACGCGGGTTCACGTGCACGGAAAAACGCTTTCCATCACGCTCAACACGCACGTGACGCCAGACGCGGCTGGAAGCGCATCCCCCATCGACTTTGCATGTAAGCTGGACGCTCCTGCCGTTGAAACGCTGTTAGGTGCGAATGCACCATTAAACTTTAACGGAAGTACGTCACCACTACCAGTGGCATGTAGCCCATTTCAGTTTTTTCCCCACTCACTGTTGAGCCCTCACATTAACTTTAGACAAAAAAAAAAAAACGTCGCTAGAGAGCTTCTTTGAGATGAAGACCGCAGAAAGCTCCACAACCACCAAGATAAAAGCTGCATTTAAAAGCAAACAGTTCTGTAGGTTGATCAAGTAGCAACAGGCTATCCATGGAAGCTCTGAAGCCTTCAAAACTGCTTCACCACATGCAGTTCATTAAGAAGAACAGTTGAGGTTTTGGAAAGTGAAAAAGTGGAAGCAGGTCAATTATTGAAGGACACTTCATTAAATGCATCTGTACTGAGAGCACCATATTTGTAGCTTACTGCATCGATTTAAAAATATATATACAGGTAACCCCCGACCTACGACCCCATCGACCTGCGAACCACGGGACCTACGAACATATCATATTTAATAAAAATATGAATTAAAAAAAAAAAAAAAAAATTTTTTTTTTTTTTGTGTTTAAATGTTCTTAATTTCATGTGTACATCACTTTGTTGCAGCTCTGGTTGTTTTAAAGGCTTTATAAATAATAATTATGATAAAAAAGATCATTTCTGATCATTTTTGAGCAATTTTTGAGCAATTTTGGGAAACAGGAAGTAGGTCTTCAGTTTACACGGTCACAAATTAATGTAGAACACCGGACGCTATTTAAGGTTCAGTCACTGGGGTCTCCGGTCACAAATTAATGTAGAACACCGGACCGGACGCCATCTTAGGTTAGCTGCCGAGAGCTGGACGAAGACTGGTGACCAGGATGGCTTCATATGGATTAATTACTAGCTGGAAACGTCTCTGTGAACTTTGTGGATGTCTCAGGCAGGAGCGGATTTATCGCCGATCGTGCCAGGCCGCCGTGCGAACACCTCCAGCCGGCCTGGCTACACCTCCGGCCTGGCTAGCTCCAGAGCTAACACTGGAGCTAACACGGGAGCCGGCCTTTTGAACACTGGTGACCAGGATCGCATCATGTGGATTAATTACTAGCTGGAATAGCTCTGTGGACGTCTCAGGCTGGAGCAGCGGCTGGAGCAGGAGCTGCAGATTGATCGCGCCGCCGCTCCAACACTAGCTCATGGCTTGGCTAGCAGAAGCTAGCCAGCTAGCTAACACAGGCCTGGAGCAGCTGCGGTGGCCCGCGCTGCTCGGCCCGAAAACAATCAACGCATGGCAACCTAAGATGTCGGCTTTGACCATCTCAAAGTAAGAAAATATATTTTTATTTATTCTGTAAATGTGAATAGCAATGTTTAACATTACAGTACACTACTGTACATGATTAAATGTGCGCACGCTCCGTTAGCATGATAAATAAGGGTTGAATGAATGAATGAATGAATAATTTTTTTTTTTAAATATAATTTTCACCCCCTACCTACGAACGGATCGAGCTGCGAACGGTTCTTAGGTCCCAAACTCGTTCGTAGGTCGGGGGTTCCCTGTATATCACTGTAATCACAAATATTTTCATTATATAGGATGAACCTTAGCCTGGTTAAAACCAGACCCTTGTCCTTCACTTCGCTCGATCACTTGACTTTTGGCCAAAAAAACAAAAGAAAACTCCAGATAAGGGATTAAGAAGGGGAATTTAATACATTTGTGTCACATATAAAACAGTCCTGCATCGCTTTGAATGAGAACATGCGGCTGCGCGCTTGGACAGGTGGGGGCGAGGGTTAGGGGCCAAAAACCCTGCCCCTTCTGTTCTCCGATTGGTCCGGTCAAAAATCTACCGGAGAAATCCTTCTCTATGGGAGAAGTCCCAGACCCTAGTCCGAAGCGAAGTGAAGGACAAAGGTCTGGTTTTAACCAGGCTAGATGCACCTAGGATTGTTACATTTTCTGAGTTTCAAGGCATTTCAGTGACTTTTTTTTCTGTCTAACAAAATAATAACTACAGTTATTTGTCCATCTGTAATTTTACCTCAACATTTACTTAACTAGTAAAGAAAAAAAAAGTCTAAAATTTGTTCCGACTTTGAGCCAGAAGAACTGTTTTATAGAGCTGCCTGTACAGACACTGTGGCACTGTGGTGTTTTTTTAAGTGTTGATAACGATTTGTGTCATGTGACCAGTCAAATTGCAGCCTTTGCAATTAGAAAATCCCATTTTATCATATTGCGATATTATTGCAAATGCAATTAATTGTTCAGCCCTACTGCAGATGCACTGAAGCTGTGTGGTTGAAGAACTTTTATTGAAAAACACAGATCCACTCAGGCTATGCTGCCAGCATTGGAGGCGATCCTGGGCCACAGGTCAGCACATTCTTTAGCTACGGGGCCTGTGATGGCTGAACCTGCAGAACAGATACAGATGTGTTAATGCAGTGGTTCAACTCTGCAGGAGGAACAAAAACAGGCAAGATGCTTCAGTGTTTCATCACTGATTGAGATCAGTCAGTCACAGAGATTCACTGCCGTCTCACCCACAGCGATGAAGTCAATATTCCCTTCAACGACAACTCACTGAGCCACAGAACAGACTAGGCAAGTGCTTTTGGAAGGGACATTTATCACCAGCGATTGATTCAACGCCACGCATGACTCAAATGTTTACTTGTTAACAAGTTATGGTGATTTCTCAGGATTCAATCATCAAGACATTACCGTTTGAATAAAAAATAAAGCCAACCTTTCATCTCTCCTTTGTTGTTCACTATGACACCTGCATTGTCCTCAAAGTAGAGAAACACGCCATCTTTTCGTCGATACGACTTCCGCTGCCGTATGACCACTGCAGGATGAACTGTGGAGAAGAACTAAGTGTTAGAGATCAACATCCAGGGCTCCAGACTTCGGGTCGAGCCATCACAATTCTTGTAGGAACAAAACCCTAACAGGCTGGTCCTCCAAAACCAGTTTGCTCCTCAGTTCTGAGACTTGAAACTGCAACGGGCCGTTCATTAAATGGAAACTTTCATGAAATCTTCTGTAGCTGCAGACCCCACAAACTGACAGTATTGACATTTAAATTAAAAAACACCTTTGTGTTCATGCTACTATCAGGGTTTCTACAACAGCTTTTTATTCTACACTTTTCACGTTCCCACTCAATTTTGGCCCAAATTTTGTACACAAGTAAAATATTTTTTTGTAAATTTACACAACTTGAACAATGGAGGCATATACAGTATTTTGCACTAAAACACCATAAAAAATGCAAAGGACCCTGTACACAAAGATGAACACAGAATGGAAACTAACCAACTAGTTTATTAAATGTTTTAGTGTTTAAATTTGTTACTGTTGCACCGAGGGACTGAGAGAAATGTAATTTCAATCCTGTGTATGTCCTGTACATATTGCAGTTCTGACAATAAAGTTGACTTTGACTATGGGAAAAATTCAATTCAATTCAGTTTACTTGTATAGTGCCAAATCACAACAAAGTTGTCTCAAGGTGCTTTACAGGAACATCCACATACAGGGGGTCCCCGACTTACGAGGACAACGACCTACGAGGTGCCGACTTTACGAGGTTATCATATTTAATAAAATTATTAAATTAAGATTTTTTTTAATGTTCTTTAATTCATGTGTACAGCACTCTGTTGTAGCTGTGGTTGTTTAAAAGGCTTTATAAATAATAATAATTATAAAAATAATTTTTATTGTGCAACTTCCGGCCGTTTCCGGGAATGCCGCGGGGACCTCACTACAGTCTCTCCTGTCAGCCGGCTTTGTCAGAATCCGATCAGAGGTTCCTGCGCTCGGATACATGATCTGGAGCTGAACGGTGGTTTTGTGGAGGACGGATGGACGAAGGAAAACGACACTGTGGACCGCGTGAAGCAGCCGGACCGGATTTGCAACGAGCAAACATTAGCCTCGTAGCTCCAGCCGAAAGCCGGCTTTGTGCGATCAGAGGTTCCCGGAGCTCGCCGCGATGTCTGCCTGGCAGCCGAAGATATCGGGGGACACCGAGTTAACTTGGAGAAACAAAGCCGAGAGCCTTTTTGGATGGGCTAATGCTAAAAGGTGCAGCTAATGCCCAACAGCAGCAGCGGATTTGGAGGGGCTAACATGCTAACAGATGCAGCTAATGGCGGCGCGCGCAGACGGCTTTTGGTAAGTTATTAAAACTTTTTCTGGCTCCAAATGTATGAAGTTAACATACTAACAGTCCTTCCTGTAAACATTTTAAACTGCGTGGTACTGCTGCCGAGCTCTGACGTAACGCAACGGAGCCAACAGGCAAACCGACGAGAGAATTTGCAGCTCAAAGTAAAAAAATTAATTTTTTATGTACTGTATGTTCTTTTAAAATGTTTTAAAGTGTTAGGATAGGCATTACTGCACATGTATGTGTATCAGTAGCGGCTCGGGCGGTATATAGATACATGTATACAGGTAGTCCCCGACTTACGAGCGAGTTCCGTCACTAGGGGGCGCTCGTATGTCAAAAATTCGTAAGTAGGAACACATAGTAAAAAAAAAAATTAATAATAATTTTTTTTTTTTAAATAAATGAATACATGTACAGTACTGGACAGTAACCAAGCACTTAGCCTATCCTAACACAGTTTTTAAAGATGAAGGAATAAGTTGAATTGTCTCCCTTTCACATAAAGGGAGCAAGCTCCCTATGGAGCCTGCAGGGAGGAGGGAGACAATTCAACTGATTCCTTCATCTTTAAAAACTGTGTTAGGATAGGCTAAGTGCTTGGTGACTGTACAGTACTGTACATTTATCTATTTATTAAAAATATACAGTATATACAGTATTTTTATTTTTTATTGTTTTTTATTTATAAATAGATAAATGTACAGTACTGTACAGTCACCAAGCACTTAGCCTATCCTAACACAGTTTTTAAAGATGAAGGAATCAGTTGAATTGTCTCCCTCCTCCCTGCAGGCTCCATAGGGAGCTTGCTCCCTTTATGTGAAAGGCAGACAATTCAACTTATTCCTTCATCTTTAAAAACTGTGTTAGGATAGGCTAAGTGCTTGGTGACTGTCCAGTACTGTACATGTATTCATTTATAAAAAATAAAAAAATAAAAAGTAAAAAAAAAAAAATTTTTTTTTTTTTTTTTATGAGATGCATGCTCGTAAGTCCGGGACCTCGTAAGTCAGAGCGCTCGTAAGTCGGGGACTACCTGTATATACAGGTAGTCCCCGATTTACAAGATTTTTGTCTTACGAGATAAGTCGTAGTAACGGAACTCGCTCGTAAGTCGGGAATTACATGTACATAGAAAAGCCAATTAGTAAAGTTCTCTAAGGAATCCAGCAGACAAGTTGAATCTGTTCAAACCTTCATGGTCTTAAAGTACTGACATCTTCAATACATTTTTATTCTGTAAAACATTACTGCTTCAAAAGATAATGCTGGGTGAACATTAGACATGCAGTATACTACTTTAGTGCTGACTAGGGGTAGGCGATATGGCTGAAAAATTATATCGTGATATTTCAGAGTATTATAACGATAAATTTCGTGATATAACCCCAAAAAATAAAAATAATCAAATGTATTTATTTGACTAAATTAACTTAACATGTTGCTTTGCAGTATTATATAAATTTTTAATAAACAACAAGGGCTAATTTTACTGAAATTACTTTATTTAGTAAAGTATTTAGTCTCCAAGTAAAACTACACCTGCACTTTAGTTTTTGTGGTGGTTTTTTATCTATATTTAGTGCAGACTTTTTCAATCTAAATAACAGATCATTTTTAAAGTGCAGGTGTAGTTTCCTAAAACAACTAGCCTAAATAAAATGAAGCTTAAGATTTTTTGAGCATAAATGAAACATACAACAAATTATATGTTGCCTTTAAATGAGCTGTAACTTCTACAAGTTGATCAGCTGACCCTGAAACTTGTTCATGTTTCAGCTTCATCTGTTCATGCAGGAACGTGTCATTCCTCTGATTCATTTTTTTAACTGATCTGTCTCTGATGGAGCGACTGTGGAGCCACGCGTGTTTGTAGCACAGTTTACAGAGGTGGACACGCTGCACCGCGGCTGCTCGGAGCAGAGCAGGGGGATGGGTGTGAGTGTGAGAGTGGATGGTTGTTTGGTGAGAGTGAGACAGGTCCCTCTTATAAATGAGTCCCCGTGACTCAACGAGGCTAGCCTGTATAAATAAAGGTTGAATGAATGAATGAATGAATGAATGAATGAATGGGGACAGCTGTCTGTGCCTGCAGAGCAGGGGGAGAGAAGAGACGCGCGCGTTGTTTTTAACATTTTAGCAGAATTAATTTGCGTTTTACACCAGTACAGACTGTTGGAGGAGGGGTGTGCAGTTGTTTAAAGTGCTTGGGTGTTAAGGGGCGGGGCGCCCTGACGTATTACGTCATGAAATTAGCAATCATGATATAAGTTTTTTGCCCGGGCAAGCTTTTTATACCGGTATTACCGGTAACGATATGATATGGCCCAGCCCTAGTGCTGACCATCTGCTCATATAGAGTACAGTAGTCCCTCATTTATTGCGCGTGATCTGTATCCTGACGCCCCGTGCCAAGTGAAACACCGCCAAGTAGGAATAGTAGTGCATGCTCAATAATCCAAGTAGAAAAATCTAAAAAAAAACTTAAGTCCAGTCTTCTGGACGGATTCAAAAAACAAACAAAAAAATAAAATCAAAAAAGGCGTTCAATACAGGATCAACTGGACTTCATTTGTTGCAGAAAACGTTTCGACTTCTGTCCAGAAGTCGAAACGTTTTCTGCAACAAATAAAGTCCAGTTGATCCTGTATTGAATGACTTTTTTCAGATTCAGATTCAGATTCTGTTTATTATCGGCATTGTCAATGAACAGGATTCACAGACTAGGAATTTGCTTCGGCATAACGGTGCATAAAATATAGAAACATAAAAACATAAACCATAAACCATCAATACAATCAATACAATATTCAGTGAACAAAACCTACTAAGAAACAGTGCAATTAGAGTGGTGCAATCAAAATACAGTGATACAGTGATTCCCAATCAAAATACAAAATACAGCGACCAAGGCAAGTTATGGGGTAACATGGTTATGAGTGTTCAAAAGTCTGACAGCAGAGGGGAAGAAACTGTTTTTATGGCGGGAGGTTCTGGTCCCAATTGACCGAAGCCTCCTGCCTGAGGGGAGTGGTTCGAACAGACCGTATGCAGGGTGAGAAGGGTCAGCTGTGATCCGACCTGCTCGCCTCACAGTCCTGGAGACGTACAGGTCATGGAGAGATGGGAGACTACAGCCGATTACCTTCTCAGCAGAGCGCACGATGCGCTGCAGTCTGTGTCTGTCCCTGACAGTGGCCCCGGTGTACCACACTGTGATGGACGCGCTGAGGATGGACTCGATGATGATCGTGTAGAACTGCACCATCAGCTTGGCCGGCAGCTTGGCCGTCCTCAGCTGTCATGTCCTGGACGACTGAGAATCTTCACCAGCAAACAAAAAAATAATAAATGTAGAAAGGTTTCGTCTTTCATCCAAAAGACTTCTTTAGTCTGAGGAGCTGTATTCAGCTCAGTCTTATAAGAGGCCTTTTACACAGCGTGTATTTTGAGTGAATCAGCTACTTTCTCTCTGCTGTTCTGCGGTTTATTTACACGACACTAGTGGCCTCTCTCTGAATCCGGAGGTTTCTGACTCCACCTTCCAGAGTGGAGGTTTTTGGCTGACCGCCTGCTGATAATGTAAATCTCCCGCTGACACATTGTGCTAAATCACATGCGCACACGCACGTGTGGACAGACTGCATATTTCTTTAAACAACATGGTGGCAGACACACTGCTTTCTGAGCTATGACTGATGGAATTAATTTTTAGTCTCATATTTAATCTCCACCTGAATATAGCTGCTGTGACAACCATCCGTGTTGAAAGAGTTTTAATATTGCTATTTAATGAACGAGGCAGGCGGAGTATTTCACACGTCGCGCTGCACTGTAACATACTAAATGTGCTAAATAACAGTTTAACAATAATAAACAGCATTTATGTTCTGTGGGAGATATATAATGAAGTTACATGAGCTAAATGAAGCCATCTAGACTCAAGTTATGATATAAATGGTACAAAACATGTTGCATGTTTTTAAAGACCGTGTAAAGTAAAATTAAATGTGTGTTTTGAGTTTGTCACACGGCATAAATACAGGTGGTCCCCGACTTACGAGCGCCCTGACCTACGAGCGTTCGACTTTACGAGATTATCATAATTAATAAAAATATGAAATTAAAAAAAAAAAAAATTTTTTTTTTTTTTTTTTTTTGGGTTTAAATGTTCTTAATTTCATGTGTTGCAGCTGTGAATGTTTTAAATGGCTTTATATATACGTAAAGTATCATTATTATCATTTTTTAAAATAATTTCGTGCTTTTTTGAACACTGCCGAGACTGGAACTAATGAATGAACTGGTATTCCGGTACTGCTGAAACTGGAACTAATGAATGTAAAATGGCGGAGCCGCCATTTTACATTCATTACTTCCGGTCTCGGTCGGCAGTCGGCTTTTGGAGATGTTTCTCCCATAAGAGCATGCCTCATACGGATAAATTAACTGGAAACACTCCCTGAACTCTGTGAATGTCTCAGGACTGGAGCAGCAGCGCGATCGCTTCGCCAAGCGCTCCTACAGCACCGCGCGAGACCAGCAGCTCATGGTATGAGCTAAGCTAACATGCTAAACCGGACCCCACCAGAGCTGTTGCTTCGACAGCCGGCTTTGTGCGATCAGCGGTCCCTGGAGCTCGCCTCGATGTCGGACTGGAAGCCGAAGACATCGGGGGACAACGAGCTAACTTGGAATAACAAAGCCGACAGCATTTTTGGAGATGCAGATAAACCGGACTGCCCGGAGATGTCTCAGGCATGGAGAAGCTGCGGACTGGATTAGCAACGAGCTAACATTAGCCTCGTAGCTGCACCCTCGTAGCTCTCCGACAGCCGGCTTTGTGCGATCAGAGGTTCCTGGAGCTCGCCTCGATGTCGGACTGGAAGCCGAAGACATCGGGGGACAACGAGCTAACTTGGAATAACAAAGCCGACAGCATTTTTGGAGATGCAGATAAACCGGACTGCCCGGAGCTGCGGATTCGGGGGAGCTAATGCTAACAGATGCAGCTGATGGCAGCGCAAGCAGACGGCTTTCGGTAAGTTATTAAAACTTTTTCTGTATGAAGTTAGGATACTAACAGTCCTTTCTGTCTGGACTAGACAGTTGCACTGCACTTTGACTGCACATAGAGCGCGTGGAGGGGGGGGCGAGAGACGACGTGTCTGTCGTGTGAAAACAAAAGGCAGAGAAAAGCACTGTTGTACTGTACCGAAAAAACTGTATAGGTATGTGTTTATAGATGAATGTGTGGTGTAATGTGCTAGCTAACTGCTTGTAAATAAAGTGTTGTGCATGTTTAAGGATCAGCATGTACGCTTGTTCAGTCTCATGTTGATAAACGGGTGTGCGCTGCAGCGCTAGCGTCTTTTTTCTATTTGCGAGCAAAGTTCCGGTTTTACGAGATAGCCACTGCGGGCCGTTCCGATGTACGAATTTTCAGTTTACGAGCAACTCATAAGTACGGAACTCGCTCGTAAGTCGGGGACCACCTGTATGTGTTATTAATCACCCATATAAATTGGACTGATTAAAAACATTGTTTACCTTATAAAATTAAGTCTCAAAAATAATGAAAAAACATAATTGTGCCCTGGTCTGAAACGCTGGGGGCGTGTCAGCGCGTGGGCGTGGTTTCAGCGCAGTACTGCGCCCGTGTCCTGCACCCTGAAGATGTTCGCGAAGGCTGGCAGCCTAATTGGAGTTCTCCAGCCCTACTCATTTGAACCTCCAGAGCCAGACTCAGACTCTGAGTCAGACAGTGACCACTGTGACGGTCGGCATCGTTCTTCACAGCCTGCATCAGAGCTGTGTGTGGAGAGGCAGACAGGTGCAGCAGAGATCCAGTAAACCTGCTCTGTTTTTATCTGAGTTCTGGCTGTAACAGCAGCTCCTTTTTCCAAGAGTTACGCTGTTTTTAGTGCACAAACAACTCTGGTTTTGTTTTTAAAGTTGAGGACACAACTATAATTCATAACTCCGCTGTTATGTGTTTAATAATAAGCGCTATTTTTAGAAGATGAGCGGACTCGCTGCACACAGTCCAACCTAGGGCTGTGCGATATGACGATGTATATCGTGGGGACGATAGAAACGTGTCTATCGTGCTACTTTCCTTCTATCGTCTCTATCGTGATAAATAACCCCGGAATTACACTGCACGCGGCTCCGCCCCGCTCCGGTCCGCAGGTCGCAGCTGAACGAGTCCAATTTCCACTGCCTCCGCTCCGCTCAGGTCCGCCTGGATGCGCCGCTCCAAGACACGTGCGAGATCGCGCGATAAATCAAGTGATAAATAAGTAAGTCAGAACAAAACAATTCATTCGGTGGAAAGAAGGAGAACAACTGTAGAGAGACTGCTGCCTTGATCTTCTCTCGTAAATGAGCTACATGGTTTGAGCAACAGGAAGTGATGTTTACATTTCAGAATAAAATACTTTTTTATTTATTTATTTTTGTATTGCGTTATTAGGTGTAGTCATAGTCATAAATATAATAGTTTAGTCATAGAATAGTCATAAATGATAGTTTGACAGCATTTTTGTACAAATAAATCCGTATAGAGCTAGGATTAGTCCGCCCGTGGTGATTTTATTTTGTAAATACGGAAGTTGTGCTCGTTCCTTTTCCTGTTGGTGCGACGTAATCTTCAAAAGTTGACTCCGGCACAGCTCCGTCATCCGGCAGAAATAGAAAAATTTCTAATTTTGACGGACTGCCGTCCGCTCTCCGCAGCTCGCCGCCGCCGTGCGGAGCCAGTGTAAACTCTGTCATTGATTATAATGGGTGCGTATTTGCTGCGGAGGTCGGACCGGAGCGGGGCGGAGCCGGAACGCATGTAGTGTAATTCCGGGGTAAGAATAAAAAAATAACTGTCGCAAAGAAGCTTCATATGGGGTTTTGCGAGATGACGGCGCTGCTTTATGTTTGACGCACGCGCGGGCTTGCGACACATGCTTTACGTTGTTAAACTCGAGAGCAACAGAGACGCAGGCGCATGAAGCCGGTGTCTCCATAGATGTATATACATCTGTGGGTGTCTCAACAAGGAGAAAACAGCTGCACAGGCAGCCCAAGAAGAATATTTTTTACCAAAAAGAGGGGGAAGCTCACCTTGTTAGCTTCCATTATTTCGCTCCGCTGAAACTCGGAGACAAAATGGGTCCAGAGGACACGAACCCAGAGTCCAACCGAGTCCGAACTCGGGTCCAGTTAACCAATACAAAACAGACCAGAGACACAACAGAACCGCAATCAAACGCAACGTTTTCTCTTTTCTGTTTCTTGCTTTGTTTACTCAAACTTCAGAGCGGATTTCTTCTTCGTGAGTTTCATTAGCAGCTGTTGTTTTACCGCCACCTGCAGGAAAAATTTGGACCAAAGTAGAAAAGGAGTTGTTTGTTTATTCATTTTATAATATGAAAAACAACAATTAACGTATTCATAATAGAAAAAAAAGAAAGGTAGCAGATGAAGAATAAATCTTATTAAATCTGCTCCTTATTCATCTAATAACAGTTCAAACAATATTTTCTATAATAACAAAATAAGTAAATAACTCAGTCAATTTTCAATTCACATATACAGGTAGTCCCCGACTTACGAGCGAGTTCCGTCACTAGGGGGCGCTCGTAAGTCAAAAATTCGTAAGTAGGAACACATGGTAAAAAAAAATTTTTACTTTTTTAAATAAATGAATACATGTACAGTACTGGACAGTCACCAAGCACTTAGCCTATCCTAACACAGTTTTTAAAGATGAAGGAATAAGTTGAATTGTCTCCCTTTCACATAAAGGGAGCAAGCTCCCTATGGAGCCTGCAGGGAGGAGGGAGACAATTCAACTGATTCCTTCATCTTTAAAAACTGTGTTAGGATAGGCTAAGTGCTTGGTGACTGTACAGTACTGTACATTTATCTATTTATTAAAAATATACAGTATATACAGTATTTTTATTTTTTATTGTTTTTTATTTATTAATAGATAAATGTACAGTACTGTACAGTCACCAAGCACTTAGCCTATCCTAACACAGTTTTTAAAGATGAAGGAATCAGTTGAATTGTCTCCCTCCTCCCTGCAGGCTCCATAGGGAGCTTGCTCCCTTTATGTGAAAGGGAGACAATTCAACTTATTCCTTCATCTTTAAAAACTGTGTTAGGATAGACTAAGTGCTTGGTGACTGTCCAGTACTGTACATGTATTCATTTATTTTATTATTATTTTTTTTTTTTATGAGATGCATGCTCGTAAGTCCGGGACCTCATAAGTCAGAGCGCTCGTAAGTCGGGGACTACCTGTATCACACATTAAATTAGATTCTTTTTTTTTTTTTAGCAATTCATTTTTTACCAGTTTCTTAAATACAAGGAATGATTTGGCTTCCTTAACATTTGTCATTAAGTCATTCCATAATCGTACTCCTTGAATTAAGGTAGATCTAGTTTCTACTTTGGTCCAAATTTCCTTGTTCTTTTTGTTCACATTCTTATAATTGTAACTATCTGTAGTAAAATAATAAAATAAAAAAACTTTGGTCCAAATTTTTCCTGTACACACACACACACACATCGTGTTGTATATATCGTGATATATATCGTTATCGTGATATAAAAAAAGTCCATATCGTGATATATGATTTTTTCCGTATCGCCCAGCCCTAGTCCGACCCGGTCACATTGCATGCGTGGTCTGTGTTGGTGATTAAAATATAGAGTAATCACGTTGATAACTAAGTATGCAATGGACCTGTCGCATTTTCTTATCAAAAAAGGAGCTTGTGAACTTGTAGGGCACAGATGCACGAACGAGGCATAATTGATTAGCTAGCTAACAATGAATAAAATAGCTATGCTATTGCTATCTGATGCTATCTGCGATTTGCGAGTGGACGGCTCCACCGAGGTGAAGATCTAATTTATACGGCTGGAGCTGCAGGGGGTGGGGCTATACTTAAGACCGCGTGATGAAACGCGGTCACATTTAAAACACGCCTAAAAAAATCCTAAAACAGACATATCTTTATACACAAGTTGATCTATAACTATAAAATTAATTTATCTACAATTTTGAGACTTTTTACAACATTACAATTATGACATTTATAATGTTTATTGAAGAAAATATTGAAATTTACTTTACACGGTCTTTAAAGTTGAAAATGAAGAAATCAGGTTTAATTTTTATTTATTTATTCAACATTCGTTCATTCAACCTTTATTTATGCAGGCTAGCTTCGTTGAGCCACGGGGACTCATTTTACAAGAGGGACCTGTCTCACTCACACCCAGTGTCAATTTAGAGTTACCAATCAGCCTAACAAGCATGTTTTTGGACTGTGGGAGGAAACCGGAGCACCCGGAGAAAACCCACGTATGCATGGAAAGAACATGCAAACTCCACCCAGAAAGGCCCCCGGACCGGGATTTGAACCGGGGACCTGCTCGCTGAGAGGCAGCAGCTCTACCAGTTGTGCCACCGTGCTGCAACCACCACAAACAGTATGTAATAATAATAATGTCTATTCCTGTCATCTGCGTATGTTCCCATACACAGACGAAATTCGTCTCTGCATTTAACCCAACCACCTACCAGGTGGTGCAGTGAGCAGCCCGAAAGCGCCCGGGGAGCTGGAGAAATAGGTGTGCACTCATAGACACCCCAAGCTGGGTAGTGGCCGGGGCGCGAACCCGCGACCTTCGGATCCGTAGTCAAAAGCCCTGCCACTAGACCATCTTGGCTCCTCGTAAAACACCCTGATGCATGCTCAATAATCCAGGTAGAAAAATCTAAAATGATTTGTATGTCAAACAAACACTGATTATTAAACCGAACACTATTCAAAACAAGTTAACTGAACTGTAAACTACATTAATGAACTGAACTTTGCTGTTTGGTCCCATGTTCATTGGGCTCATTCAAGCTGTCACTCCTTTGCTTAATGCAGCTTAAAACGTTGAATGGATTGGGGAAAAGAAATTAGGGGAATTTTAAATGAATAGTTAATCCAACATGACATCTCTTTGCCATCCTCCTACACCGCACCTGGACCGAGCCTTGTTCAGAACCAGTCCGCCTGGTGGAAGGATAGCTTCTCAACCTTGCAGGAAAAATAAAAACTCTGCTGATTGTTTTGTAACCGAATTTGTAACCGAAGTAAGCACAAGCTAACATTAAGAATGTTGATTTACCTGCTTGTAAATCAGCTACTGATTATCATTGAATAAAGTCAGACATCATCGTCGACTCTGTTCTAGTCCACTCAGCGACCAGTGTGGAGCTGTTAGACAAAGCGGTCCCGCTTGGAGTCAATCTGTCGACTCTTGCCCAAAATCCAGCTTTAACTTGTTAAATTGTTAGCTGAGCTTTTAGCCCAGATGAAAGGAGCGGGTCGAGGCAACACGCATGCGCATCAGGTGAATGTACAAAATTAACAGTGCCAACTAATGACCTGGCATGGTAACTACAGCGGATTCGGGAGGGTAGGGGAAGATTCCTCCGGTGTCAACGCAATCTTTTCCTCCAATTCCATCCATCCATCCATCTTCTTCCGCTTATCCGGGGTCGGGTTGCGGGGGTAGCAGCCTAAGTAGGGAGGCCCAGACTTCCCTCTCCCCAGCCACTTGGAGCAGCTCCTCCGGAGGAGTTTTCCTCTAATTGACATACCAAAAAAAATAATACTACTTTCCCCCCACCATACCTGTGTAAATAGGGCCTAAATAGTACCCTCTCATAGTGGATCAACCATTGTTGACATTCAAAACTAGCCGTTAACATGATCAAGGAGGATCATCAGCCCAACGATGGATCATTAGCACCCTGATGGTTGCTTGCTATTCCCAGGGGGCTGAGTAACACTAGCAATAACATTGTTGTCAGGCCCACATACTTGGTCGTGTGCTGAAGGACTGTGCAGGGGAACTCGCAGCGGTCTTCACGGACATCTTTAACATCTCACTGAGCCAGGCCATCGTCCCCACCTGTTTCAAAGCCACCACCATCATCCCTGTCCCAAAGAAGGCAACGCCCGCATGCCTCAATGACTATCGCCCAGTAGCACTCACCCCCATCCTGATGAAGTGCTTTGAACGGCTAGTCATGAAAAGCATCACATCTGTCCTCCCTGCCTCCCTGGATCCCTTCCAATTTGCATACCGACCTAATCGCTCAACCGACGATGCCATCTCCTCTGCCCTTCACACAGCTCTCACACATCTGGACACGAAGGACTCCTATGTTAGAATGCTGTTCATCGACTTCAGCTCGGCATTCAACACCATCATCCCCCAACAGCTCATCCTTAAACTGGACAGTCTGGGGCTGAACACCTCAATGTGTAACTGGCTGCTAGACTTCCTGACCGGGAGACCACAGACAGTGCGGGTCGGGAGTAACACATCTAGCACCATCACATTGAACACAGGGGCCCCACAAGGATGTGTGCTGAGCCCCCTTCTATTCACCCTGCTAACACACGACTGCACACCATCGTACAGCTCCAACCACTTCATCAAGTTTGCGGACGACACAACAGTGGTGGGTCTCATCAGCAACAACGATGAGACGGACTACAGGAACGAGGTGAGCCGCCTGGCCTTGTGGTGCGGACACAACAATCTCACTCTCAACGTGGAGAAGACAAAGGAGATTGTTGTGGACTTCAGGAAGAGGGATGCCCAACATGCCCCTCTGACCATCAACAGCACCGCAGTGGAGAGAGTAGACAGCACCAAGTTCCTGGGAGTGCACGTCTCAAAGGACCTGTCCTGGAGCAGGAACACTGCAGCACTGGCAAAGAAGGCTCACCAGCGTCTCTACTTTCTCCGCAAGCTGAAAAGGGCTGGAGCTTCAACCCCCATCATGAGCACCTTCTACAGAGGTGCCATAGAAAGTGTCCTGACCAGCTGCATCACTGTGTGGTTTGGTGCATGTACTGCATCCTGCCGCAAGAGCCTCCAGCGCATTGTGAGAGCAGCTGAGAAGATCGTGGGCACCTCCTTGCCCTCACTGCAGGACTTACACAGCAAACGCCTCACTCGGAAAGCCCACTGCATGGCAGGTGATCCCACACACCCACTACACAGCCGCTTTAGACTGCTGCCATCAGGGAGGAGACTGAGGAGTCTCCAGGCTCGAACCAGCAGACTGAGAGACAGCTCTGTTCATCAGGCAGTCAGGATGCTAAACACTCTGCCTGCTCTGCCCCCCCTCCCATTTGAACTGCCTTAACACTAAAACTTTCTCACACATTACCACACAACACAAAGATTTTAACACTGGACTCTGTGTCATCAAACGGGTTATTCACTAAACTCTCGGTCATGTGCTCATACAGTTTGCACTACTTCTCATACTTGCACTAATGTTTGTATTACATCACTGCCTATAGTCATAATACTGTTTACATTCTCTGTTTACATTTATTAATACTGTTTACTTTTATTACTACTGCTTACATTTAATTACTACTGTTTACATTTACACTACTCTAATATCTACACCACTGCTGATACGCCCAATGTGCCTTACTGCATATGCCACTTTTTGCCTCTATAACAACATCAACTACTACCTCATACATATACTGTGTACATTAACTCATACGCTGCTTTGCCACTTTGCAAATGTCAATGCTAGAAACCTTTAGTTTATTTTAGTTATACTTTTTATACTCTTTTTTTATACTAGTATGCAAAAACTCAGGACAGTATTATGTTCATTAAATGTTTAATGTTTTAGTTTTAGAGTTGGTGTAAATTTTCATACTCTTATACCACTATGCAAAAAACTCAGGACAGTGTTAGTTTTACTATTTTATGCTTATGTCTATTATTATATGTTTCAGTGTTTCAATGTTTAGATGTTTACTGTTGCACCGAGGGACTGAGAGAAACGCAATTTCGGTCCTGTGTATGTCCTGTACAGTACATATTGCAGATCTGACAATAAAGTTGACTTTGACTTTGTAAGGGGGGACAGTTGAACACTGAGGCCTCCGTCCCCATTTAATCATGTAGTTTCTTTTCACAAAGACTGCCTCCTTTACTCCTCGCTCAAACCATCGTTCCTCTCTATCAAGGATGTGAACATCTTCATCCCTGAAAGAGTGACCGCTGACCTGGAGATGAGTGTAGACCGCAGAGTCCTGGCCAGATGATGTTGCTCTTTTGTACTAGGACATCCTTTTGGCCAGTGGCTGTTTAGTTTCCCCGATGTAATGCCCCCTTTCCCACTGACGCAGCGGATCAAACATCTGTTCAGCATGGTTTTGAGCTCTTTACCACTAGTACTTTGTAGCAGATTTACCCCTTTATTTTGTCCTTCTCAAGGAATCCAAGCGAGCTGAGCAGACACAAAAACGTGACGTCAGAACACTGTCGGTTACTGACTGGATCTCTCTTAAACTTTTCCCAGCACGCGAGGCCAAGGTCCAGGCCCTGGCCTCACATGCTCACCAAGGTCTGATTACGAGCCCTGGCAGACAGAAGGACCGGGACGGAGGGTGTTAGTTTTCTCAAAAACATTTTATGTATAAATTGTTTTGTTTTAAATCAGTGAAAAGTAAAAATAAACAGTAAATGGAGCTTACAGTACTTATATAGTGCCTTCCAGGCCCCTATGAGGGACCCTAAAGCACCAGCTTTCTCATGAATGCCTGTTTTCACTTTGACTATTAAATATCGTTACCCGTTAAAGTTAACTCGGCTGAAAAATTATAAAAAGAAAATTTTTTGATCTCAGGAATATTGTTCTTAAATATGTTTAAAGAGCTATGGCCTTTAGTTCAACTTTATTCTAACCCACAGACATACAAATCACAAAACGAATTAAAGCTGCAAGCAGCATTGAGGCCCTTGCAGCAAAGCGCCACTCTGGCCTGATGGTACGTCCACACCTAGCAGCGTTTCAACTTCAGGAGCCTCCAGTTTACATGCAAAGTCAATGGGGGACGTGCCTCCATGCGCGTATTGGCGTCGGGCGTCACGTGCGTGTTGAGCGTGCTGGAAAGCGTTTTTCCGTGCACGTGAACCCGCGTCAGCCTCCAAAGCATGCTTCCAACATGCTGAAGATTTCGCAGTTCAAACGCCGTTCAACTCTCTTTGATTGGTTGGGGAGAGTCGGGGGAGAAGAGAGGGGGAGAGTCCCTATGTGACACGGAAACAAGGGGACGGGGTATTGCGCAACTATGTGACGTATTGTTTGTGGGACAAAGAAAAAACCCGCAAAGTCGTGTACTATGGAAGAGAAACTCATTGTAGCTCTTACTTCGCGACAAGTCCTTCACGACCAGTCAAGTCTGCTCTACAGAGACAGAAATAAAAAGCTCCTTGCCTGACGGAGTGCAGTGAGGCACTCGGTATACCGGTAAGCTCCTCCCACACACCCCGCCGCCACAGCTTTACGTTCAGTGAGCAATTTCACGTTCTGGTCTGGACACCACTGTGGGTCCAGTGCGTCCACTTGCGTGCGTGACGAGCTTTTTGGAAGTTGAAACGCTTTTAGGTGTGGACGTACCATTATTGTGGCGACCGCGGGAGCTCCAGCTCGTCCGCCATCTCGAACGCTCTTGTGCCCAACCCGCATCCGTTCGCCAGGAACAGTTAGCAAATACAGTTTCAGTCTTATATATTACACAGGACGAAGCTGGAAGAGACACCCAATAATCGTGAGTTTCTTGTGTGAGTGGGCGGGGCTTAAGTGATGTCATGAATCAACAATACCAGTTTTTCTTCAAGTGCTCATTGATCAAGTACAAAAAAATCTGGTGCAGATAGGATTATGTATTACTGAGATAGGGAACGTACTGGAGTAAAATTTTTAACAGCCATACCAATGTGTTTAGAAGTGCCCACAGATGACGCACAATAAATGTGGAATTAATCAGATGATCCATCAAAGAGAAATACAGTAATTTGAATAATGTAGGGGGCGCACTAGAGTCATATGTTAAACCACAATATCAATGTGTGTAGAAGTGCTCAGTGATGAAGTACACTAAATCTCGTCCAGATCGGATAATGTATCAGTGAGATATAACGGTTGTAATAATATAGGGGGCGCTGTGGAGAGTGTTAGGCACTTATGGATGCCTGTTGAAGTAGTGGATAATGATCTTTGCGATTTTGGTGCACCTCGGTTCTAATCTGTGGAATTTAAAGCCAAACTTATGACAACGGCGTCACAGTTGAGATCGTCACGCTGCCACGCCCACGTCGTCAAGCGAAAACTAACTTAAAATATAAGTCAAGGCACTTATGGATGCCTGTTGAAGTAGTGGATAATGATCTTTGCGATTTTGGTGCACCTCGGTTCTAATCTGTGGAATTTAAAGCCAAACTTATGACAACGGCGTCACAGTTGAGATCGTCACGCTGCCACGCCCACGTCGTCAAGCGAAAACTAACTTAAAATATAAGTCAGATCAACCTGTTATATGTCTTCTAACAAAGGATCATCCTGATTAGTTCAAGGGTGTCAGAGAGTAAGTATTCCAAGTTAAAAAAGTGAATACAGTATTTTCTGGTGTATAGGTCGCACCTATGTATAGGTCGCATTGCCCAATTATCACCAATAGATTGGAAAAATCCATAGATAGGTCGCACTGGTGTATAGGTCACACCGGTGTATAGGTCGCACCTACGTTTAGCTCGACTGCAAATGTCTGCCACAGGAGCGCACAGCAAGGCTTTTAAGAAGAACACTTAAAAACAATTGTTTGATAAAAATTATAGCAAATATATGTCTGAGCTGAACTTTTCCTTAATAAATGAACGTAATTGTGAAATGAGCTGGATTTAAACATTTGTTTCACCGAAAGTGATAAGCCATATATAGGTCGCACCTGAGTATAGGTCGCAGGCCTTGAAAAAAACCATAAAAGGGTGCAACCTATACACCGGAAAATACGGCACTTGTTCTGAAGGGACGGGGCTTCGATGACGTCATGTTACCAAAAGGATCGTCGGGCATCCAACAGGGATGACTTATGCCAAGTTTGGTGCATTTCGGTCTTTCATTGTGAAAGTTATAACGGTTTGAAATTTATGGCGTGAAGCGCAAATTTGAGACCTGGACACGCCCCTTTAGCATAATCGAAAACGCAAGCTTTTGACAACTTTTACTGTCCAATGTGTTAAGGGCATATTAACCAAGTTTGAATCGTTCAAAATCCCTAGGAGGAGTTCATTAAAATCCGCAATTCAAAACGCCGGAAAATGATCTTTGACCCAAAACGGCCGACTTTGTTGGTTTTTGGCCAGTTCTCAAAGATACTTTTACGTAGGTCCTGAGAAGATACAGATGTTCACAGTTTCAGAATTATCAATCCCAAAACGGCTTGGGGCTGAGGTTTTAAAATATTCTAGGGGGCGCTACGGAGACTATTGGACAATTATCATGGATTCCTGTTTAAGGGGTGGGCAATGATCAAATCTGTGGATTTTAGAATTTAACGTATGGCGACGGCGTTACGTCTTACTTCGCCACACCAACATGCTCCACCCAAAACGGTCAGTGTTTGAAAGCTTGTTACACTAACATGTCTTCGGACACTGGACACACTGTCACGCTGATTAGGTAACAGGGGTCTGATCGGGACCGTTCAACGTTAAAACTTTACACTTCCTGTTGTCTGGGGGCATGGCTTAAGTGATGTCATGATTTGACCATTCATTAAATTGCAGGGGACCGGATGTGGGACAATCACTGAAGGTTTGGTATTAGACAGTTTTCGTGCAAGTGCTATTAGCATTTTGTTTTTCATGGCGAGATGTCCAACTTCGACATCTGGCTCCGCCCCTTCAGCATGCTTAAAACGAACTGTTTTGATAACTTTTGGTCCCCCAGGCTTTATGAAGAAACCGGCCAAGTTTGAACCCGATTGAGCGAAATCCATGGGAGGAGTTTGTTCAAATGCAGAGGCTGTAAACCGCCAAAAAGGTGTGAAAACTTGGTCAGCATTCCAAAATTGTCGCCTTCCCATTTATCGTACGTTTGTGCCAGAGGGTTTTCTGTGTATCTTGATGATTTGGACAATAAATTTCATGATTCCATGTCAAACTTAGGCCAATGCGGAGGGTATTTTTTTTAATTTTTAGGTGGCGCTCTTGAGCCGTTTCTTTTGCGATTTTGGCCACGCCCCCAAAATACGTAAATTTTCAGACCTGATACGGCCGCCAAATTTTTTGAGTTTTGGGATATGATAAAGCCCACAAAAGGCCAATTCATTTGGCAGAAAAAATTGCAAGTCAGGCTTGAACAGAGCGATTATAATAGGCCTTCGAAATGCTTAGCTGCTCGGGCCTAATTCCACTTTAAATCACTAAAATAAAAATACGCTGTATTCAAGAAACAAAACCACATCTAAATGTATCAATAAAAGTAGACACGAGTGCAAACACATCAAACGATGAAGAAAAATATAAATAAAAATATAGATGTTTTTGTAAAATTGGTTGATCAAAGATTTAATTAAATTGTTTATTTATATAGTGCCATATCACAACAGAAGTCACCTCAGGGCACTTAACAGAATGCAATTTTTTTTCTATAAATTGCAATTGCGATTTAAAACGCAATTATTTTTTTAATATCTTCAAGTATATTTTAACAAACCGAAGCAATAAATCAATCTGTTTTATAATAAACAATGTCAGATTTATTTAAAGCAGAGATTACAATAAAGCAAACAAATCTATGCCTTTTCTTTTCACCATTTCTATTTTTTCTTGTTTCATAAACATAATATTAAACAGGTTAAGTGAACTTCCTAACTACTGTCTGAACTTCACATGAAAGTTAATAAATAAATGTAAAAGTCGGCTGATACTTTTCTTACTTGAAGTTGAAGCACTGGTTGTTGTCATTCTAGCCATGCAACCATCGTAAATGTCTTTGTGGTGTGTTTTTTTAAGTGTTGATAACGATTTGTGTCATGTGACCAGTCAAATTGCAGCCTTTGCAATTAGAAAATCCCATTTTATCATATTGCGATATTATTGCAAATGCAATTAATTGTTCAGCCCTACTGCAGATGCACTGAAGCTGTGTGGTTGAAGAACTTTTATTGAAAAACACAGATCCACTCAGGCTATGCTGCCAGCACTGGAGATGATCCTGGGCCACAGGTCAGCACATTCTTTAGCTACGGGGCCTGTGATGGCTGAACCTGCAGA
This sequence comes from Garcialebias charrua, assembly GCA_038048925.1. Classification (NCBI taxonomy): domain Eukaryota; kingdom Metazoa; phylum Chordata; class Actinopteri; order Cyprinodontiformes; family Rivulidae; genus Garcialebias; species Garcialebias charrua. The sequence continues at coordinate 86,683 of JBBPBX010000695.1, read as the reverse complement.
ACAGATACAGATGTGTTAATGAAGTGGTTCAACTCTGCAGGAGGAACAAAAACAGGCAAGATGCTTCAGTGTTTCATCACTGATTGAGATCAGTCAGTCACAGAGATTCACTGCCGTCTCACCCACAGCGATGAAGTCAATATTCCCTTCAACGACAACTCACTGAGCCACAGAACAGACTAGGCAAGTGCTTTTGGAAGGGACATTTATCACCAGCGATTGATTCAACGCCACGCATGACTCACATGTTGAGATCCGCTTCCACTGGTCTGAGTCAAGCAGATCTGGTTCCAGTTTTGGGAGGTGCGGAGGTGCAATGAGCTGTTGCTGAAAAAACTCTAAAACCTGTGCTTGAGTATTATGATAAAGCTTTGGTAAGTCTGTATTTAAATAAAAACTATATAATTAAATGTAATATCATTTAAGTAAATACTAAAATTTACTAACCGATTTTTTTTCATTAATTCAAACAAACTGGACGGGGAGACTTTGGAGAGCCTTGAATTGTTGGTTGACGAGTGTTTTGAGAGCTTAGTCATGAGTAAGGCTACATCCGGCGCTGCTAGCAATTCGGCTACCACCCCAAATGCTAAGCGGAGCCGACAGGGAAGCTCAGACAGTGCTTTGGAACCATCTTCTGATAACTCGGGCTTCACGGTAATCCTGGAGTCAATAGACCAGAAGTTATCTAGCTTGGACGCCCGGCTAGCATTAGTGGAGGTGCTGCATAAGGAATTTCAAGCCCCGAGAGAAATCTTTGGAGTTTAGTCAACAGCAAGTAGCATCTTTTGCTAGCGAAAACACAGAGCTGAGGGGAACAGTTAAAAAAAAAAAAAAAAACTTACTGATCAGATGACGTAGCTTTCCGGTGAGAATAAAAAAATGAAAGAGTCAGTCTTAGATATCCAAGCCAGAAGCATGCGGGACAATCTTGTTTTCTCTGGAATTCCGGAGCGAACGGGGGAAGATGCTGAAGCCTCGGTTCGTGCATTCATTAAGAACCAGCTGAAGATGCCGAGTGACGCGGTAAATGCTATCACTTTTCATCGAGTCCACCGCCTCGCTAGTAAAAGACCTGGGAACACTAGGCCGTGGCTGATAATTGCTAAATTCGAGCATTACAAACAAAAAGAACAGGTTAAAAGCAGAGGTAGGGAACTGCGTGACACAAACTTTAGCATGAACGACCAATTTCCTGCAGAAATTCGAGTAGAAGGCGCGTTCTGTTCCCGATCAGAAAAATATATATAAACGAAGGCAGAAGAGCTACAATTTCTGTGGATAAACTTTACATAAACGGTCAGCTGTTTAGAGATCCAGAAGCTACTCCGTTCTGTTCCCGATCAGAAAAATATATATAAACGAAGGCAGAAGAGCTACAATTTCTGTGGATAAACTTTACATAAACGGTCAGCTGTTTAGAGATCCAGAAGCTACTCCTTTGCTTTATTATTGTAGTGGACCTACCCAGGGTCAAATTGAGGTTTTTGAACTGTCCAGTGATGACCTTTACTGACCTCTCAGTAAAGCAAGACATTTACTACGAAATTATTCATTTAGCTATAATCTGATAACATAGTCACCAATAAGAGACTATTTCTATCTTTGATTTTAGGCTGATGTGATCAAATGAATAATTTTATTTGTAAGAGCATCAGTACATTTTAATGTCAGATAAATCAAATACTCTGCTTAATTCAAAATGTTGTACATGGAGGATTTCTCCTCTCCTCTCGAACTTGCATGTGAAGATAAAAGGAACACTTTATCTCATTCATTTTAGCTTGAGCTCAGGACAATCTAGACATCCAGAGACTTTTGTTTTTGTCCTATTTAATAATCAAGCTATTATCATTAATAGGTCCCATATGTAATGCTTAATGACGTTGTTTTAATCAAACCAACAGTATTTTGTTAAAGTGTTAAAGCAAAGGAATCAGTTTTATGATAAAATGCTGACATCTGAAACTAACACTTTATCTTTCTGACAAACTAATCTTTTGACCCCCTATGCCATTCGGCCAATCAGAAAGAACACATTTTCTGGGTCACGTCTCAGTTAAAACCTTCACATCTTACTTTCTCAAGAAAGTCTGCTGGAGTAAGCCTCAAACTATGGTCTTCTCCAAAGAACTGATGATCGTCTGGTCAACACGCTAATGACCATGTCATTCAGTTAAAGACTTATAACATGCCAAGTTATAAGCCATCTTCAACAGCTGAAAAGCTCTCTTTTATTGACATTCCTTTAAGGAACGTCTTATCTTGAAAACACCACCAGGAGCTGCCGTTACTTCGGTTCGAGTCAAGGCGCACGTCTGGAGACGCTGAGAATGGTAAACGAACTGACCAAACTGGACCGAGGGAGACTGACCATCTTCACGAGGTAACAAGTCGTCAAATGCTTTGCCAAGGGTACCAACGTGTAGCTTTAATCGGCCGGAGAACTGCCATGTTTCTGGTTAAACACATCAAGATAACTCCCTGACTCTTAACTTTTCTTCCTCCATTTTTCTCCTAAATCTTTCCCTCTCAACCTAAGCTGGAAACTATATTTTTTAAGTTAAAGAGCCCACAGACTAAATATGCTTAACATCTAATATTTATGTCTGTTGTGTTAAATTTAAGTGTGCTGACGTATTTGAATTGAAAGAAAGTGAAATCATGTCAATCAAGTGTAATGGTGTTAATTTAGTTGATTTATTTTAAATAAATGGTAGTGTCGCCTGGCATACCAAACTAAGTTAATGTCCATTGTCACTTAATGGCTCTGTTTATTTATCCATCATAAAGATCACAGAAATATTGGGTAAACTGAAAA
>JBBPBX010000695.1:62989-79810 GCA_038048925.1 Garcialebias charrua | reverse complement strand
ATAGGTTGCACCTTTATATAAGTCGCTTTGTCCAATTATTGTCAATAAATTGGAAAAATCCATAAACAGGTTGCACCTTTATATAAGTCGCATCTATTATGAGTCACCGCTACGCGACAGCGTATCATTTGCCCTGCTGAAAATGATGACCACAGAAGCATGCACGGAAGGACTTTTCACAAGATTAACACAGTAAAAACAATTATTTGTCTGCTGAAAATTATAGCAAACGTGTCTTAGCTTAACTGTTCCTTAATAAATTCACGTAATGGTCAAATCTGCTGGATTTAAATTTTTTCGCTTTGAAAAAGTACAAAGAAAAACAACTAAGCTAACCGAGACACATTTACGTCTATAAAACATCAAATTTTATCTCAAATAACTCCAACAGCTAACAGTTTGTAAATGTACATTTAGTGATTATTTTCTGTAAGTTTGAAAAAAAAATCTGCTGTGTGGTTTATGAGCTCTTTGCTCAAACGTACAAGGAAAAATCAAAATCTGTCCTGTGGTTCTTGACCTATTTTGCTAACAAACACTGAGCTAACAGCGAAGTAGCTAGTTCATACCTCCAGAGCAGGAGGCCGGGCTGCGACAAGACTGAATCCGACCAGAGGAGGCTCTCGTCGGACAAATGAGGTGGGAACGGTCGGTGGTGTACCCTAGCGGACAAAGGTGGTACTACACCATTTTTGCCAAAATGGAAAAACTGTCATATCTGAGCCAAAAATAGGTCTGAAAATATTAGAAAAAAATCCAGAAGCGGGTTCGCTTCCCGCCTGGTACAAAGTTATTTTACTTTTTTTTTTATTCACATTTTCTTTTAAATAAAAAGGAGTTTGTTTGGTTAACAAACTCCTTTTTATTTACTCCAATAAAAAAAAAAAAGTAAAATAACTTTGTCCCAGGCGGGAAGCGAACCCGCTTCGCCGGGTCAAAACGACAGTGCATTAACGCTTTGAGCTATACAGCGGACTGGATTTTCAGGTGTCCACCTTACCCATATAGGAATCACTCCTCTTAACATTTTAGCTGCACGTAGAAGTTAGAGATTATTAGTTATATTTTAAAACCCTGGCTGCGCGCAACAGTTAGACAATATTAGTTATATTTTAATGACATTCAAGTCGCGCTGAAAGGCGGAAATGGGTGCGCGCTTCGTTGTTATTTACGTTGTAACATAAGCTGATTTGTGATCAGTTATTAACAAAAATTTAACTCAGAAAAACTAATTCAGCTAACAATTGTTTTAGGGGTTTCTGTAGTTAAATTTGAATGAAATTCAACCCTCGCGCTGAGGTTGTTTGAATGAGTCCCGCCCCTGCTGCAAACAACGAATCAAATGAGAGCAGTACATGACGTGAAACTGGGTCCGTGGGGCTCGGCCCGATAGAACCACGGTGGACATGGTTCCAGAACAAGGGTGGATCCCGGGCGGAAAAGGTAAATGCGAACACGCCGAACCCGGGTTAGAAGCTGGGAGAGCCGGGGAGGGCTGGCCAATGCGAAAACGGCTATTGATGGAGGGTCCCGGCGCTGCCCCGAATGTAAAGACACGCGTGTAAACACCGGTGTGACCGGTGTTGCCAGATAGAGTCCCACCCACCCAAAGCACTCTTTACCCGCAAAAGTCAGAAGGAAAATCGCGGTGAACCGCCCAATCTGGCAACACTGGTGAGTGACGGCTGCAGATTCAGTGCTGATGCGGATATTTATGTTCAATTTTTGGAAAGTCCTGCGTGAATATCTATTTTTTTAAACAAAGTTGAACGTTCTAAGGTCTAAGGAGATTCAATCAGTAAAATGAAGACATCAGTTGAGTTTGTAATACATGTTAAAACAGAATAAAAGCCTTTTTGCGGCATAAAACCGATCTTTGAAGTTTTCTTGAACTAACATTAAAATCTCGTCTCGTTCTCGCGAACTCTGTAATTTGTCTCGTCTCGTCTCGAGAGTTTTGTGTATCGTTACACCCCTAGTATGTTGTTCAGTGTCAGGAGGGTGATCAGTCTTACATTGGGGAAACTAAACAGCCACTGGCCAAAAGGATGGCCCAGCACAGAAGATCAACATCATCAGGTCAGGACTCTGCGGTCTACACTCATCTCCAGGTCAGAGGTCACTCTTTCAGGGATGAAGATGTTCACATCCTTGATAGAGAGGAACGATGGTTTGAGAGAGGAGTAAAGGAGGCCATCTTTGTGAAAAGAAACCGTCCATCATTAAACAGAGGTGGAGGCCTCCGGGTTCAACTGTCCCCCTCTTACAATGCTGTTATTGCTAGTATCACTCAGCCCTCTGTGAATAGCAAACAACCATCAGGGTGCTAACGATCCATCGTTAGGCTGATGGTCCTCCTTGATCATGTGAGCAGCTGGTTTCGGCTGTCATCAGCAAACTGGTTGATCCACTGTGAGAGGGTGCTATTTATAAGACTGAGCTGAATACAGCATCTCAGACTGAGGAAGTCTTTCGGACGAAAGACGAAGCGTTTCTATGTTTTGGTTTTTTTCCCCCTAATGTCCAAAGGACCAGAGTTAGCTTTTTTGAGATTATATTTTTTAAATAAAGTTGATTTGACCATTACAGTACATTTATTAACTCAAAAGGGATGAAAAAGGTGACAAGCGTTGCGCCACCCCCCCCCAGAAAGATTTTGTCATTTTTTTTTAACATGCTTCAGGTAAAAGTCATTTACTAACCTGATTTAATGAGGACATAAATAGGAAAGATTGTGTCAACCAAAAAAAACAACCAACAACAGCAGCAAGTCAAATACAGCAGAACATTTTGCTAACAATGCGCTGCTCCGAGTCAACAGATGCATTAAAAAACTTAAGACTTATCTCTTCAGACAGGCTTTTGGTTAATTTTGTACATTGATTTTAGAGTTTGTTATGTTTTACCTTTTTGTATAGTACTTCTGTGATTTTATGATTTTATTTTTCCTTTTGTAAAGCACTTTGTGACTCTCATGTCTGTGAAATGTGCTATATAAATAAAACTTACTTACTTACTAACAGTAAAAACTCATTTCTTAAAATTTTTGCCCGAAATTTTTGAAAAGTAGATGCCATTACCTGCATTCTGGTGTATTTTAACAAGTTGTTAAACATCTATGTTTACCTACATGTAAACACTTGATTCAATAACTATTTTAGAGACATCTAACAAAATAAAGTCAGGTCCTGTGGACAGATTAAAAATTTGTTGAAATTATTATTGATCATGCATCAGGATATTTTAGAGACACCTCATTCAACTAGTTCATAAAGACATCATCCTGTTTTTAAACTCACTCCTGTGGCTAAGATAATTAAATTAATGTGACAATTTATCACAGTGACTTTAGGGGTGCAATTGACTTTTAATTTGTTAATTTTTATTTAGTTTTATTTGTAACACAACATGCCATTTTACTAAACAATGGTGACTCAAATGCACATGTAAAAATAAGAATATCAACTTTACCCAATGAACAGGTGACATTTTAATAACCACCAACAGTAAATTTAGGAGGGGCTTTTTAGTTTTCTGATTTAGTGATAGAACATCAGCCATCACTGATTTTAACTATTTTACTTTCCAGACAATGTGTGTTACCACCTGGGCTCTTTCTCTTCTACAGCATAAGGAAACATTTGCTCTTTAACGACTTTTGACTTTAGGAAAAAATACATTTATTAACCTATCCCAATATAATTAGGATATACACAAAAAATATGGCTAGTCAAAAAATAAAAAGAGGCGTTATATACAGAGCAGAGACACTGACATTATCTCACTTTGAAACAGAACAAATGTGGTTTAATGTAGAGACTTACTGCTGATGTTCCTTCATTCACACCGTGGTGAACGACTCGGTCATGTTTACATTAGCGTGGTTCTCCGTGTCGTCACTTTTCTGCATGTCGCGCAGTATTTTTATTTATTTATGAAGCGTGGAGCTCCCACACTTTAAAGGACTTGGTCGAACAATTTTCTCTGCATGACTGCGTCTGTCATTTGTAAAATTGTCTTAATTTTCTTTGAAAACACAGCGTCTAATCCGCTTCCTCCTTCTCCCTCGCAACTCGCGCTGCTGCAGAGTTTTTTTTTATTTTATTTTTTACTTTATTCAGTTCAAAGATTTCGCTGTCGTCCCGCCCACCATCGTCTTGAGACTGTGATTGGCTAAATCTCGCGCTCCAACAAAGATGTTATATTGTCGACAAGATGCCTTACTCTGTCTTGAAATCCAGTCAGTGGGAAATGATGCATTTAACTGTCACGGGTCGCTCCCCCCCCCCCGAAAACAAAAACTCATCGGATCTACACGAATCACGTAAATGATATATTTTGCTTTGAAAACGGCGAATTTCGCCGAAAGGTGACTAGTTTGCAGGTATGTTATTAAGAAAACGTTAGACTGAGACACACATTTGCTATAATTTCAAGCTAACAAATAATTGTTTAGGTGCTTTTCTTGTTAAATTTCGGAGAAACGGGCCACGTTCCTCCTTCCTGTTTCTTGTTACAGACATGACAATAAGCCTCTCGGCTGAAGCCAGTCTCTGACTCTGGCGTCCTCTAACCATGACGGTTCTGGAAGCTTTGTCGGCCGGCCGTAGGCGCAAACGCACACTGACGACGATATGACGTCATTGATTTAGCTTAGGTCCTACTCGAACATAAAATTAGAAAAGATAAATAAATTCACAGGATTATTTTTTTTTTCCATCGATCGAACGGGAAAAATATAGTTGTGTAGGTTTTTACAAATTTAATACCTCGTCAGATGACGTTTATTACTTTTTAATGGCTGTAATTTTTTTTATTTACTACCTTTAACAATCCCGCGGATACCCTGTACAAGGTATTTACTTCCAAGTACGTATTAAACTTTGTACTTACCCTTCTTCCGGAGCTCTGGTTTGCCTTTTTTGACAGTGGCCATGACCATGTCCCCCACTCCTGCAGCTGGTAGGCGGTTCAGGCGACCCTTGATGCCCTTCACAGAGATTATGTACAGGTTCTTGGCACCTGCAGGTCCAAGAAGCAGCTCATTAGCAGAGTTTGGTTCCATAATCTACCCTGAATCCTAGATTCAAGAAAAATGCTACTGTTTGGAGTTGGCTTTAAAGAGAACAAGATTCTGTAAAGTCCAGTGAGAACACAGTTGAATTTAAGATCATGTTATTTAAGGGTGCAAATCTCTTTTCTGGTGGCGTACATACCTGTGTTGTCAGCACAGTTGATGACCGCTCCCACAGGGAGACCCAGTGAAATGCGGAACTTTGCTCCAGACGAACCACCACGTCCTGGAAGAACAAAACATTTGATTTTTGACAGATGACTCAAACACTGGCCCTGTACGGAAATGGTTAACTTGCTGTCAGACTGATTCTATCAGTCCTGTTCATCTAATGGGCAGCTATTGCTCAGTGGTTAGAACAGGTTTGATTCCACTAGTACACAGCAACATGACAAGTGCCTCTGAGCAAAACACTGGACGCTCACGGCCTCTGATGTCTAAATGAGATCTAAAACTCGACTAATCTCTACAGAATATATTCAGATTAGCTTCGTGGAGATGTAGAAAGGTGGCAACTACAGTACAGATTTAACTTTAAGCCAATGGTTGCATGCGCCTAATGGTTAAATTGTTCACAACCACCTACACCAGACGAGCTGAGAAGATGCTGCAAAACCTAACTGGATGTTGTCATGAACACATCTGACCCAACCTGAAGACTACAACCGAACACGTTTTCATCTACAGAACACGTCACATGATAAAGCGCCAGCACATGTAGTAAATCAGAACTCCTGCACAGAACCGGGCAGACCTCAGCGGATTAGCACTGTTAGCTAGCTTTAGCCAACTCGTTCACTTCCACACAGCAGAAACGCTACCTTCACTTTACCTAAAGTTCACTTAACGAAAGGTGTACTGTACTTTAATTGTTTTAACCTAGACAAAACCACACCGCACAACTTGTAATTTGCTCCAACCAGCATGAAGCCGAGACACAAACATGGCCTCGGTCCCCTGAAACACCAAACTGCCCAATCGTGAATCGGTCGAATAAATTTACAACTAAGCATTGAAACGGGTCGGATTTATTATTTTGAGACAATAAATGAACCACTCAACGACCAGCAAGTGTTAACAGCAGCGGATGAATGCGGATATTTTACGGCGACATCGTTACCTCGCTTAGACATTGCGGCGGCCGGGAAAAAGGAAGACGGAAGGAGAAACTCTGGCTTTTAAGGGCGGAGCGACTACATCCGGGTCATGATGATGCGATGTTCACAGGCTGTCGGAAATTTTATAAGGTGAAAAAATATGTTCCACCCTAAAATGAAAGCAGTTTACTTACGTTTTTTTATATTTATCCTCCCGATGAGCTGCTGAGGCTGACTTTTAATACAATACAATTACAATTTGTTCACTTTTAGCAAAACTGATAGTGAAACAACTGAGAACATTTATTGAAGGTGCAGTCTGCAGTTTCTGTAGTGCAGTCTGTAAGTTTTCTAAAAATATATTTTTAACATATTTCTTCACTCTGTCACTATCTCCTGACAGACTGATGTTAGACAAAGTAATCTCTGAAAAAAACTATAGTCCCCTTGCTTCTCCAGGTGTTACTAAAAGCATTTCTAAAAAGCCACAGTGACCCGCCAGCCAATAAAAACAGAGTTTTTAACCAGCCAATAAAAACAGAGTTTTTAACCAGCCAATAAAAACAGAGTTTTTAACCAGCCAATAAAAACAGAGTTTTTAACCAGCCAATAAAAACAGAGTTTTTAACCAGCCAATAAAAACAGAGTTTTTAACCAGCCAATAAAAACAGAGTTTTTAACCAGCCAATAAAAACAGAGTTTTTAACCAGCCAATAAAAACAGAGTTTTTAACCAGCCAATAAAAACAGAGTTTTTAACCAGCCAATAAAAACAGAGCTTCTCACTTCTCATGCTCCTAACCCACGCCCCCGCCTGTCCCAGCCCCAGCGGCCGCGCACGTTCTCGTTCAAAGGATTGCAAAGCGATGCAAAACTGTTTTGTATGTGACACAAATGTATTAAATTCCCCTTCTTCATCCCTGATCTGGACTTTTCTTTTTTTTTTTTGCCAAAAGTCAAGTGATCAATTCCTCCTCTGCTGACTCCATGACTGAAACAATGAGGAAATGAATGAATTTGTCACGAGCGAATTAAACTCGGGTTCGACGTGGCTGCGCGAGGCTCAACAGATTTCCTGGTGTTCTGGTGTGCTGGACCAGCGCTCCATGTTTTTATTTTATTTTTTAGAACGTTTTATTAAAGGGGACCAAATATGCAAAATTCACTTTTTAATGTTTTTTTACTCAACTTTGAGTATGTAATTCTTAAAAAAAACAATCCTAGGACCAAAAAAATGCACCCAGTGGTATATTTACTCTAAGTATATTTATTTTTCAGGGATATTAATGTCTAGTTTTCAAATCCTGGCGCTTGTGATGTCACAAGCCATTGGACAACCCACCCCAACCTGAGTCCAGCCCCTCACCTAGCAACCCCTGGTGAGGCTCAACCCACTTCAGTATAAAAGACGTCACGGTTGTTTTTCCTGATTTCATCTCAGCACAATGGCTAAAAATGTCCCAGAGTCTAGCCAGCTCTCGTAGTCCTGAGACGTAATGAGCGACAGACTCACCCGGCCGCTGCGTCCTCTGACAAAACTCGAAGCGGTTCATCCGCCGGCTCCGTCCGGAGCTGAAATGAGTCCTCAGTGCGGCCGTAGCCATGGCGTATTTATTGTCCGCTAACATGAGTGTTGCGAAGATTCTCTGACCCTCCTGGCCCAGACAATGGCGGAGGAGCGCGCACTTCCTTGCTTCCGCCAGGTCAGTGTGTCCAGCCAGCAAATAATCCTCAAACACAGTCAGCCATCTGTCCCACGGTGGTGGTAACGCGAGTTCAGACATCCTCGTCTGCCTTTGAAGGGCGGAGTTAATGTAAACAGATTTTTGAAGGGCGTGGCCTTCAGAGCTCATTATCATAAACAGCTCGTTCTGAACGGAAGTGAGATCAGGCAGAATTAGAAAGGGGAAATTTTATTATCTAAGAATTATTTTGTGTATTAAATTGAATGAACATGGTCTGGATAGCCCACAGACATACCATAAAAATTTATAGGACCTATAATTGGTCCCCTTTAACATATAAACACAGAATATGGCAGCGGCTGCGAGAGGACATGCAGTGGAGGTGGAGCATTCGGAGGCTGATCTGAATTTCAGCAGAGCAAGGGGGAGCAGAGCCATATATGGCTCTGAGGGGGAGGGACCAGAATGCTTCCCCTGTTGAAATGTTTTCTAAGTGCTGCGTTCTACAGAAACTGCAGACTGCACCTTTAATGTGGGCATATTAATTGGTATTCTGTGAAGAGATTTTCAGATTTCTGCTACCAGCCATCTCCACCACCACCACCACCACCACGGAAAAATCCTGCTGCAGTTTTATTTGGTCTGTACGGAGCCCCTGAGGGGACATGGGTGAGTTTTTTTTCTTTGCGTGCGCACACAAAAGTTTGTTACCTCACAGACAACAGCAACAATGTAACACCTGTTTGAGGTTCATGCAGGAGTTTGTGACTTGGCGCTATATAAATAAACTGAATTTAATTGAATTTTGAAATCAGACTTAAATATAAGGATATCCAGTGTGTGCTGCAGTGGTAACATTAGTTTTACGTTGTATATTTCACATTCATGCTCCGTGGATTCAGCTGTGACTTCCTCCTTTGAGCCGACGCAGCACCTGCTCTCAGTCTGTTCCTCTGAGGAGATGGTTCTCTTAGGGACGTCAACAAATTACAGTACTGTATTTTCAGAGTATTTGTCAAAACAGCACCATGTATCATAAATAATGTTTTCTTAGTATATTTCTGCATGTTAATAAATCGTGAATTTTCTCACCATTTAAAATCCAGAACAACAAGATGGCACTTGTGTTTCAAAAGTACTGTAACTTTCTTTTAAAGCATCAAAGTTCATGCTCAATCATCCAGATACAAAATACAATGATGGTCAGTCAGGTCATCTGGACAGTTTCTTTTTTGTGGAAAGATGTTTCACCCTCTATTTGGAGGGCTTTATCAGTCACCAGCAAAACCAGCAAACTGGTTGGTCCACTAAAGGAGTGTACAGTTTAGTGGGGAAAACATCCTGATGCATGCAGTAATCCAGGTAGAAACATCTAAAAAAGCTAAGTCTGGTCCTCTGGACATTCAAAAACAAAACAAACAAAAAAAGAATTGTAGAAACGTTGTTGTCTTTCATCCAAAAGACTTCCTCAGTCTGAGATGCTGTATTCAGTTCAGTCTTCTATCTTCTCATAGTGGATCATCCAGTTTGAAACGTTTCTACAAATTTTTTTTTTTTTTTTTTGAAAGTCCAGAGGACCAGACTTAACTTTTTTAGTGGAGAAAACAGTTTATTTGGGACTCCTCAGATGATGAAGCCCTCTGAGAGTGTGCTTAGTGTGTTTTTAGTGAACGTTTTTCTTAGTTCATAGATTGAGCATCAGACAGGCCTCCTCTCTTCCTGTTTTTAATCTCTTTTAAAACACACTTTTATTCTGTGGCTTTTAACACATGATCTTATCTTTTATGGCATTTTAACACACCTGCAGTAAGACTGGTACATGTATTTTTTATTTTTGTATGCTTTGTATGTTTTTTATCGTTTTAATTAACTTGTCTTTTGTGCTATTGTACAGCATTTTTGTAGTTTTTAAAATGTGCTATATAAATAAAGTTTATTGATTGATTGATTGATTGATTTTCTTTTACACATATTTTAAAACTTTTGTTGGATGTAACTGGGACCCTGTGTACACAATTTTGTTCCACCACATGTGGTGGAATGACAAAGAATCTTGAATCTTTGAATCCTTCAATGAACTTTGATGCTTTAAACAGGGGCGGCCGGCCAATAGAGGGCGCCAGGGCGCCGCCCCACTGTATCTTATGGACCAGTTTACATTGAAGACTTTAATTTTTTTTTAAATAAAAATGAAATAATAAAATAAAAATGTTTCAAAATATATGCATATGTTTTTAGTTGTGTAGGATAAATATTTTATGAGTAATGATGAGTTATATTGTTTGTTTCAAAAAAACGTTTTCAGATTGATGACGTATTTCCTGTTTTGGGGGCGCATGGATCTTATCCGTTGACTCTCGTTATAAGCAGGGCTGGCCCAAGCCTCTTTGGGGCCCTAAGCGAAATTTGGATGGGGGCCCTCTGTTTCTACTAATAATGTGAATTACTGCAATCAACAGTCAGATGGTTTTATCATTCTCCCACCTGATAAAACGTATTGCAACTCTTGACAGTCCTTTTTAATGTATATACAGTATGTAATTTATTGCAGGGGTGTCAAACTTATTTTAATTTTGGACCACATCAAGTTCATGAGTGTCTCAATGATCCTAGGAGCTATGCTGTCAGGGGCTTCATGCCCCTAGAAGGGTCACCCAAGGCAGACAGGTCCTAGGTGAGGGATCAGACAAAGTGCAGCCCAAAAACCCCTATGATGAGTACAATTAATGGACTAAGTTTTCCCTCGCCCGGACGCGGGTCACCGGGGCCCCACTCTGGAGCCAGGCCCGGAGGTGGGGCACGCTGGCGAGCGCCTGGTGGCCGGGCTTTTACCCATGGAGCCCGGCCGGGCACAGCCCGAAGAGGAGACGTGGGTCCCCCTTCCCATGGGCTCACCACCTGTGGGAGGGGCCAAAGGGGTCGGGTGCAATGTGAGATGGGTGGCGGCCGAGGGCGGGGACCCTGGCGGTCTGATCCTCGGCTACAGAAGCTGGCCATTGGGACATGGAATGTCACCTCTCTGGTGGGGAAGGAGCCTGAGCTAGTGTGTGAGGTTGAGAGGTTCCGACTAGAAATAGTCGGACTCACCTCAACGCATGGCTCTGGCTCTGGAACCAGTTTCCTTGAGAGGGGTTGGACACTCTTCCACTCTGGAGTTGCCCCTGGTGAGAGGCGCCGAGCAGGAGTGGGCATACTGGTTGCCCCCCATCTTGGTGCCTGTACGTTGGGGTTCACCCCGGTGAACGAGAGGGTAGCCTCCCTTCGCCTACGTGTGGGGGGACGGGCTCTGACTGTTGTTTGTGCCTATGCACCAAACGGCAGCTCAGACTACCCACCCTTTTTGGAGTCCTTGGAGGGGGTATTGGAGAGTGCGCCTCCTGGGGACTCCCTTGTTCTACTGGGGGACTTCAACGCTCACGTGGGCAATGACAGTGAGACCTGGAGGGGTGTGGTTGGGAGGAACGGCCCCCCTGATCTGAACCAGAGTGGTGTTCTGTTATTGGACTTCTGTGCTCGTCATGGATTGTCCATAACGAACACCATGTTTAAGCATAAGGGTGTCCATATGTGCTCTTGGCACCAGGACACCCTAGGTCGCAGTTCGATGATCGACTTTGTTGTCGTCTCATCTGATCTGCGGCCGCATGTCTTGGACACTCGGGTGAGGAGAGGGGCGGAGCTGTCTACTGACCACTACCTGGTGGTGAGTTGGCTCCGATGGTGGGGGAGGATGCCGGTCAGACCTGGCAGACCCAAACGTATCGTGAGGGTCTGCTGGGAACGTCTGGCAGAGTCTCCCGTAAGACGGAGCTTTAACTCCCACCTCCGGGAGAGCTTTGAACACGTTCCGAGGGAGGCGGGGGACATGGAGTCCGAGTGGGCCGTGTTCCGCGCCTCTATTGTCGAGGCAGCTTATCGGAGCTGTGGCCGCAAGGTTGTTGGTGCCTGTCGAGGTGGCAACCCTCGAACCCGGTGGTGGACACCGGCAGTGAGGGATGCTGTCAGGCTGAAGAAGGAGTCCTATTGGGCCTTTTTGGCTTGTGGGACCCCGGAAGCAGCTGATAGGTACCGGCAGTCCAAGCGGCATGCGGCTCGGGTGGTTGCTGAGGCAAAAACTCGGGCGTGGGAGGAGTTCGGAGAGGCCATGGAGAATGACTTCCGTACGGCTTCGAGGCGATTCTGGTCCACCATCCGGCGTCTCAGGGGGGGAAAGAGGTACGAGACCAACACCATTTATGGTGGAGGTGGCGTGCTGCTGACCTCAACTCGGGATGTTGTGAGTCGGTGGGCGGAATACTTCGAAGACCTCCTCAATCCTACTGGCACGTCTTCCACTGAGGAAGCAGAGCCTGGGGACTTTGGGTCGGGTTCTCCGATCTCTGGTGCTGAGGTCGCCGAGGTGGTTAAAAAGCTCCGCGGTGGCAAGGCTCCGGGGGTGGATGAGATTCGCCCGGAGTTCCTTAGGGCTCTGGATGTTGTAGGGTTGTGTTGGCTTACGCGACTCTGCAATATCGCGTGGACATCGGGGGCAGTTCCCTTGGATTGGCAGACTGGGGTGGTGGTTCCCCTATTTAAAAAGGGGGACCGTAGGGTGTGTTCCAACTATAGGGGGATCACACTCTTAAGCCTCCCTGGTAAGGTCTATTCAGGGGTTCTGGAGAGGAGGGTCCGTCGGATAGTCGAACCTCGGATTCAGGAGGAGCAGTGTGGTTTTCGTCCTGGTCGTGGAACACTGGACCAGCTCTACACCCTCAGCAGGGTCCTGGAGGGTGCGTGGGAGTTTGCCCAACCAGTTTACATGTGCTTTGTGGACTTGGAGAAGGCATTCGACCGCGTCCCTCGGGGGGTTCTGTGGGGGGTACTCCGGGAGTATGGGGTACCAGGCCCTTTGATAAGGGCTGTTAGGTCCCTGTACGACCGGTGTCAGAGCTTGGTCCGCATTGCCGGCAGTAAGTCAGGCTCGTTTCCGGTGAGAGTTGGACTCCGCCAAGGTTGCCCTTTGTCACCGATTCTGTTCATAACTTTTATGGACAGAATTTCTAGGCGCAGCCAAGGTGTTGAGAGGATCCGTTTTGGTGACCTTAGAATCGCTTCTCTGTTTTTTGCAGATGATGTGGTCCTACTGGCTTCATCAGTTCGTGATTTACAACTTTCACTGGAGCGGTTTGCAGCCGAGTGTGATGCGGCCGGGATGAGGATCAGTTCCTCCAAATCCGAGGCCATGGTCTTGAGCCGGAAAAGGGTAGCATGCCCTCTCCGGGTCGGGGAGGAGGTCCTGCCCCAAGTGGAGGAGTTTAAGTATCTCGGGATCTTGTTCACGAATGAGGGAAAACTGGAGCGTGAGATCGATAGGCGGATAGGTGCAGCGTCCGCAGTGAAGCGGGCGCTGTACCGGTCTGTCGTGGTGAAGAGAGAGCTGAGTCAAAAGGCAAAGCTCTCAATTTACCGATCGATCTACGTTCCCACCCTCATCTATGGTCATGAGCTTTGGGTTATGACCGAAAGAACAAGATCTCGGATACAAGCGGCTGAAATGAGTTTTCTCCGCAGGGTGGCTGGACTCTCCCTTAGAGATAGGGTGAGAAGCTCAGTCATCCGGGAGGGACTCGGAGTAGAGCCGCTGCTTCTCCACATCGAGAGGAGCCAGTTGAGGTGGCTCGGGCATCTGGTTAGGATGCCTCCTGGACGCCTCCCTGGTGAGGTGTTCCGGGCACGTCCCACCGGGAGGAGACCCAGAGGAAGACCCAGGACGCGCTGGAGGGACTATGTTTCTCGGCTGGCCTGGGAACGCCTTGGGATTCCCCCGGAGGAACTGCTCCAAGTGGCTGGGGAGAGGGAAGTCTGGGCCTCCCTACTTAGGCTGCTACCCCCGCGACCCGACCCCGGATAAGCGGAAGAAGATGGATGGATGGATGGATGGATGGATCAAGTTCATGAATGTCCTCAGAAGGCCAGACATGGCAGAATGTATTGATAAAACTGCCTATGAATAAACTGGTAAAATCAAGCTTTCTAAAAATAAAATTAAAAACTTTGCCCATTATGCCTTTTGGGGAAGGAAAAGGTATCCTTAATAGGCAGTGGTCCTCTCATCACCTGCTCAGTCCTGTTTACATCTGAGAGGAAAGATGGCCACTCAGCTGGGTCCATTGGCAGAGCTGATGATCCTTGGTGTGGCTCGGACTTTGATGTGGAAGCTTCTGAGAAAGAGACAAAAGAAAGATGAAGATTAATAATAACATAAAAGGGCAGAAAATGTTTGCGATGTACATAACTGTTAATCTGAAAATGATCTGGAGCACAAAGAGGAATTATAGAAGATGTTTTGCTGTTAACTTACCAGGTAGATCAGAAGTGATTGTAGTGGGCACATGGGGATGCTACACTTAACTCTAAAGAGGATGAAGATGGACATAAAATGAAATACATACATATGCACACACATTCCTTGCATACTTTCATTACAGACTCTGGAGTGTAATTGCTATAACTAAAAATTAATTGTATGCTACATGGTGAGTCTTTCTCTTACCTGATGCACTGCCCACAGCAGAGCCTGGTAATGTGGACTGGCACTGAGCTGATTCTGTGCTGCTGAAATATTTTAACAGTGCTCCTGCAGAATTTCACATAACATAAGTTTTTGTAAAAAATTTTTTTATTTTAGTCACATAAATGATCATGCTCAACAGTCCACAATATATTGCCAACTCAAGCATAACTAGTAAGCCGTTATTAAATGGTAAATGGAGGTTATTTATATAGCGCTTTCTAGCCCCCTGTGAGGAGCCCCAAAGCGCTTTACAATACCAACCATCCACCCATTCATACACGCATTCATACACCGGTAGCGGCAGACTGCCATGCAAGGCGCCTTTCCAGTCCTGCCGGGAGCAACTCGGGGTTAATTTAAGTGTCTTGCCCAGGGACACAATGACACATGGTGTGGGGAACCGGGATTCGAACCTCCAACCTTCCGATCGGGGGACGACTGCCATTACCACTACGCCACGGCCGCCCACAATTAATATGCCTGATGTACAACATTTGGCTAGCAAATGTTATGTATTGTGAAGTTTTAATTATTGCTATCAAGCGTTAGCAAAAACGCTGTTTTGAGCCAACAAAAAAAAAGATATAGTGCCAATCAACTCACATAAAATTAAAACTCAGTTATTAACAAGTACAAACACGGTAGTGCTAGCCAGCTATTTATCCATTAGCAGCTGCACAATTTTTTTTATAAAAGAGACGTACTTTGTACAAACATACCTTTATCTTGCCGTTTTTTTCTGTTCTTCTTTTTTCCTCTTCTTTTTTTCAGCCCCTGAAGGATATATGCCCTTTTTTGCAACATTATCTAGCGTTAGTTACATGTCAGGTGCTTAATTAGCTTGGATGCATCATGCGTACTTCACATTGCGGCAAGGAGCACTGAGAAACCTGTGAAACGTGATCTACCGAGGCCCCACTAGGAGGGTTCCCCAACTAAAGGTCATTTCTTTCTTTCCTTTCTAGAGCGATTCCTACATATTCAAATATACATATGTTACGACCCGTGAAGGCAATAACATATTCAAAGGACGCAGGAGAAAAGGTTAAAAGATGTTTATTTTTACTATAACTAAAAATCTGCTCCAGGTCGCCAGGTGCGTCTTCGGATCAGCTCTTCTGGGGTCTGGATCCCACCTTCACCTCTTCAGGCGTCCTTAGGAGAAATAATAAATTAAAAAAACTAAGTAACAAACGAATGGTGGGTCAGTGAGTCAGGCCAAACTGAGGAAAACGCCGTAAGACAGATCCATACCCTTATGGGGCCGTCGAAATCCTCTAGGCGGCGGACTATGGTCAAAAAGCCAAATTAAAGCTAGGGTATGTAGCTTTTTTTATAAACATATTTCTTCTCTCTGTCACTATTTTTTGACAGAGTGATGTTAGACAGCTAATCTTTGAGAAATACTATATTCCTCTGGCGTCTCCCGGTGGTTAAAATAGCATTTATAAAAACCAGAGCAGCCCGAGTTTAACCAGCCAATAAAAACAGAGTTATTTTCATGAACGAGCTTCCCCCGCCTCTCCCAGCTGCTGCGCGCAGCCGGGCACATTCCCGACAGAAACAGTAGCTGTTTCAAAATGGCGGAGGTGGCGAGAGCTTCGAGTGCTCAAAGGATTGCAAAGCGATGCAGAGTTAGCAACTTTCCTGCTTGAAAAGTAAGTGTCTTTGCTTGAATCATGTGATAGTGCAAATGCCATGATATTATCTATGTGATGCCCACTGGTGTGTGCTCACAAAAGTGGAAGAAAAAAACAAACAAACAAACATGCATTTCTTTAAATGTTTATGGGGTTCTGATAAGAAGATATTTTATTTGTTGTTAACAGGGGTTAGTGACGAGGGGTGTAATAACGGTGTTTCACCAGTAGGTGGCGCATGGGGACTTTGAGCTGCCTGTTGCTCAGCCGTTTCTCATAAGCTGAGAGAAACTGGAGCAACACAGACTGCGTCTCCCTGTGCTCATTTACTTGTTGTTTTTCCAGGTGAGAATAACCTTCAAGTTCATTGTAACCAAGTACTTTCGTCATTCAATACTGTTTGCAAAATGCTTAGAGATATGTGTCAATGTGTGAAAATATATTAGAAGAGTTTGTTTTGAATAAGTAGCCAAAAGGCTGTAATGCTAGTTGGTTAGCACTGACAGTTGAGCGGCAGTTGAGCAGGCTAGTTAGGTGCAACCACTGAATTACTAATGGTAATCACTTGTAAAGTAAGTAGGGATGTATATATATGTATATATATATTCCCTGGTATGAGTATTGTACTGTTATCAGGCTGTGTGGTTTATTTATGTTCTAAACACAGTGTTGGGAAGGTTAAACTGTGATTTAATGCATTCATTTAAAGTAGTTTGAATTCAAAGATAGTTATGCCAGTTTACAATAATTGTAACATACATGCCCATGAAATA
>JBBPBX010000695.1:45781-62291 GCA_038048925.1 Garcialebias charrua | reverse complement strand
AGGCTGCTACCCCCGCGACCCGACCCCGGATAAGCGGAAGAAGATGGATGGATGGATGGATGGATACCTTTAAGATCCTTCTGAGTTCTTCCAGCGTCATGTCTTCTTTAAGCATGAACAAAACACCCTGATGCATGCTCAACAATCCAGGTAGAAAAATCTAACAAACAGTTTACAGGCTAACGGATAGCATGCTAATGCTAACCTCCGTGTGTTTGTGTGTGAGTGTGTGTGTGTGTGTGTGTGTGTGCATGTGTGTGTGTGTGTGCTGTGTTCGGTTTTATGTTGTTAATAAAGTAAAAAAAAAAAAAGTGGAAAAAACAACAGTTTGTCTTAATGTAATTTCGTTTTTCCAAATGTTGTAGTGTTTTTCTTGTTTTTGTTGTGTTTTTCCAAATGTAATTCCGTTTTTTTCCTAATTTGTTTTTTTCTACTTCCGCTTTGGCCACTTCCGGTTTGGCTTAATGTAATTTGTTTTTTTCTACTTCCGCTTTGGCCACTTCCGTTTTTTCAAATGTTGTTGTGTTTTTTCAAATGTAATTTCGTTTTTTCAAATGTAATTCTGTTTTTTCAAATGTCGTTGTGTTTTTGTTGTTTTTGTTGTGTTTTTTCAAATGTAATTCCGTTTTTTCCAATGTTGTTGATTTACACCTTGGGGCCACCGTACATATCAGCTCTCACACTCCCCACGGGTCCATGACATATCCTGTAGCGTGAGTCTCAGTGGGACATGAAAAAAAGCAAGAGGAAGAGGAGAAAAGGGGAGGGAGACTAAAATGTGTCTGCTTTGAGTGAGAGCAACTGCAGAAATGGCCGGCCGGACGAATGGACGGACAGAAAGACAGACAGACAGATAG
The DNA here is from genome assembly GCA_038048925.1 of Garcialebias charrua. NCBI lineage: Eukaryota > Metazoa > Chordata > Actinopteri > Cyprinodontiformes > Rivulidae > Garcialebias > Garcialebias charrua. The sequence goes on along the minus strand of JBBPBX010000695.1, from coordinate 61,434 downwards.
GTAGATAGATAGATGGATAGATCCATGGAAGGATGAATGGATAGACATCCATTGATGGATGGATGGATGTAGAGACTTTGCCCAGCAGGACCCATCAGATAAATACCCTCAGCCATCTTTGGTTGTTCTCTTATTTGCAGACAAGCTGTTTGTCTTCAGTGTGAACATTTATAGATACAAACATTAGATTGTGGAAAATATCTGATCTGAAAAGATCTGAAGCTCTCGGCCCTGACCTCTCTAAATGATTTTCAGAATCTGTTGGAATCCTGGCAAAAACCAATGCTGACATGTTCCTGTTTTTGATTTTGTACATCTACCTTATAATGTTTGCTAGTTTTTGCTACTTTTTCTTTTGTCTATTGTTTAATGTACTTGTATCATTGCTGTTCATCATTCTTTAGTTTGTAGCAGGTCGCTTTCGTAAATGAGCCCTCGAAGCTCAATAAGATTTACCTGACTAAATAAAGGTTGAATGAATATGTGAGCATCACTAGAAATGCTGGTTGTTAAGGTTAAATGCTCCACTGTCAACTGTTTCACATAAACCTTTTTTGTTTCGTTTGTTTGTTTGTGTCATTATACCAGAAACAAGGCTGATGAGAGGAAAACTACAAACAAAATTGTTAAACTGGGAGTTTTATCTGATAAGAAACTTGTTTCACAATGTGCACATTTGATCATTCTAATGCAAATCTGTATCTGTACAGTTTTAATAAGAAACCTTCATTCTAGCGTGTTGTTAACATGTAGCCATGTTGGAACTAGGACTTTAAACTTGTATTTTGTACTTTCATTAGTCAATCTTTGTTTGCATTTTATTTTGTGGTACTCCATAAATCCCAATGTTGACTACTAAAAATAAAATTGACTAACACAAAACTATAAATTATGATTATAAAAAAATCTAGTTATTTAGAATAACAGATACATTAAATATAGAAATAAAAATCATCACTTCAGGAAACATATGCAATGTTCATTTCAAATCTTACTTTTGCTAAATAAATAAATAAAAAAGATATTACTTCAAGATTATTGTTGTTTAGTTGCCAAAATGTATTTGTGAGATTTTATGTTTCATGATAGTACTGGTATCTGACAGCAACACAAATTCTTCAGCTCTCCGTAAAAGCAGAGCAGCAGCTAACCTTCAGTGATTTGTCTCCATCTGGTGGCTTTTCAGTGCCTCTGCAGGATATATTTTTCACCTACTTGCGATGGAGATGATAAATGGTAAATGGACTGTACTTATACAACATCTTTCTATCTAATCAAAATGCTCAAAGCTGTTTACAACACACTCTGTGTCCTCATTTACCTCCACACACATTCATACAGCACTCTAATACATCTCTAAAGATAATCTGAATCTGTAGAGACTGATGGGACACATATCAGAGGCGATGAGGGGATATGTGTCTTGCCCAGGGACACTTCAACTGCTGGTGGAATTGAACCCCTAACTCTCCCATTGGAGGACGACTGCTCTAACCACTCAACCACAGCTGCCCGATACCCTCTATTTGCTGCAGATGAACACAGACACATACTACTGAGACCTACTGTTTAAAAGTACGACTCAAAATGGTGTGACACTTAAAAGTCTCTCTCTCATCATCATTTACAGAGCACATCCCCACCATTAGCTGAATAGCTAAAAATTCCTGCCATGATAACATTTAAATAAGGCACCTGCAGGACATCCAGTCATCTCCCCTCACCGCACACCTCCACCTCCTTCATTTTCAAATCTCATACATGTAGGGATTTTGGGACTCGGGTGTGCTGCAACAATTTTACATCTCAGAGTCAGAGAGTCTTTATTGTCATTTGCACTGCATGTAGTACATGTAATGAAACGAGATTATGTACACAGGGTCCCAGTTACATCCAACAACAAAATGTAAGAGAAAAACAGTAATAACATCTAGGATATGAACTAAGAAAAACATCCAACTAGAAATACACTAAGCCCTAGAGTAATAGAAAAACATCATTACAAACAGCAGCACGAACATGAGTCTGTATGAGCAGATGGTCACAGATGAACACAGCAACAAGAAAACAGATCAGCATCAGCATGATGTGATATTTCACAGTGATTATTCTTATTATTTATTTATTCATGAGTCTAACAGCCTCAGGGTAGAAGCTGTTCCTCAGTCTAGTGGTTCTACATTTGATGCTCCTCAACCTCCGTCCTGAGGGGAGTGGGGCAAAGAGTGTGTGTGCTGGGTGAGTGGGGTCTTTCATGATGCAGGTGGCTCTTTTCCTGCATCTGGAGGTGTAAATGTCTGTGATGGTGGGGAGACTGACTCCAACATCTTCTGTGCAGCCTTCACCACTCTCTGCAGAGCTTTTCTTTCTGCAACTGTGCAGCCTCCATGCCACACGTTGATGCTGGAGCACAGGATGCTCTCCACTGCACACCTGTAGAAGGAGGTGAGGACTGGGCTACTCAGACCAGCTCGTCTCAGCCGTCTGAGGAAGTAGAGTCTCTGATGACCTTTCTTGATCAGGCTGGTGGTGTTGTTGGTCCAGCTGAGATTATCATTCAAGTGTACCCCCAAGTACTTGTAGCTGGAGACCACTTCCACGCAGATCCACCTATGTTCAGTGGGGTGTGGGTTTGTTTGTTCCTTCTGAAGTCCACAATCATCTCCTTTGTCTTCTTCACATTCATGTGAAGGTTATTCTCTTTGCACCAGCTCTCCAGATGTTCCACCTCCTGCCTGTAGCTGGACTCATCATTGTTTGTGATGCATCCCACCACCGCTGTATCATCTGCAAACTTTACAATATGACAACCTGGATGGGTAGCTGCACAATCATATGTGAGCAGAGTGAACAGAAGGGGGCTCAACACACATCCTTGAGGAGAGCCAGTGCTGAGGGTAATGGTGGAGGAGGAGAAGTTGTGGATCTTCACGGACTGAGGTCTGTTTATTAAGAAGTCCAGTACCCAGTTACAAATGGAGGGGCTTAGTCCAAGTGTGGATAGTTTGTCCATCAGAGTTTGGGGGATCATGGTGTTGAAGGCAGATGTGAAGTCCACAAAGAGCATACGGACGTAGGAGTCTTTCTGATCCAGGTGGGTGAGAGCAGTGTGGACCACGGAAGAGATGGCATCCTCTGTTGATCGGTTCTCACGGTAAGCATACTGATGAGGGTCCTCGTTGATGTTGACGGTTGTTTTGATGTGGGTCATGACCAGTTTTTCGAAGCATTTTGCAACTAGCCGATAGTCGTTCAGACCAGTCACTGTGGAGCTTCTTGGGACTGGGATGATGGTGGCAGTCTTCAGGCAGGTGGGGACTGTTTCCAGGGCAAGTGAGGTGTTGAAGATGTCTGTCAGCACCTCACAGAGCTGGTCCGCACATTCCTTCAGAACTTTCCCGGGGATGTTGTCCGGTCCAGTTGCTTTATGAGGGTTGATCCTTCTGAGACTACTCCTCACTTCTGTTGCGGTCACGCTGAGATGCACTTCATCTGGTGATGAGGTGAGTCTGGTGCTGGGTGGTCTGTTTGGGTCTTCAAACTGTGCATAAAACTTGTTGAGGGTATCAGGCAGTGATGGGTCTTTGGGGCACTGTTTGCTCCTGCTTTTATAATCAGTTATGCATTTGATGCCCTTCCACATGCTCCGTGGGTCTTGTGAGGTGAACAGTCCTTCGATCCTCTGTGCATATGTGGCCTTGGCCCTCTTGATGCCAGCAACCAGCTCTTTCCTGGTCTTTCTCAGCTCCTCTGAGTCTCCAGACTTGAAGGCAGTGTTCCTGGCTGCCAGCAGGGTGCGAACCTCTTTGTTTAACCAGGGTTTTGTGTTGGGGTAAGATTTAACATATTTTTTTATGGATACATTTTCAGAGCATGTGCTAATATAACCCAGTACTGAGGATGCATAAAGTTCCAGGTCCACTGAGCTTCCATCAGCAGCAGCCTGCCTGAAAACACTCCAATCAGTTTTTTCAAAGCAGTCTCTCAGCATGGGGGTGCTGTCCTGGAGCCAAATTTTTACTTCCTTTTGTTCTGGTTTACAGTGTCTTAGTGGAGGGAGTTGTGCTGGGACCATGAGGAGGGATAAATTATCAGAACCCCCGAGCGGTGGGCGTGGCTTCCCCATGTGTACGCGCCTCTTACATTTGTGTAGACGTGATCGAGGGTGTTACTTCCTCGTGTTGCTATGGATACGTGTTGATTAAAGGTAGGGAGACAGTCCTTTCATGTGGTTGAAATCACCTAAAACAATGCAGAGCCCCTTTGGGTATTTACACTGCAACGAGCTGAGTAAGTCATGAATTTCTTCCAGGGCGACATTAACATTAGCATCTGGGGCGATGTAGATAACTGTGATAAGGATCACTGAATAGTCGCGGGGTAGATAATGGGGGCGACACCTCACTGTGATCAACTCCACAGCAGCTATGCAAAGGCTTTTTATAACAACACAATTTGAGCACCAGTTCGCACTCAAGTACACACTGCCGCCTCGTGTTTTCCTCGTAGTCTCTGTGCAACGATCCGCTCTGAAAAAGAGTCTGTCATCCAGTTCATACACAGAGTCTGGTGTTTCCTTAGAAATCCACGTTTCCGTGAGGCAAAGCACAGAGCACTTCTTCATTTCCTCCGACGTTGTCACTCTCAGACGAAGCAAATCCATTTTGCTGTCCAGCGAGCGGACGTTAGACAGAAAAAGAGCCGGCATCGGGGGTCTCCCGGTTTTAGCGTCAGCCCTCAGTCTCACCATAATCCCCGCCCGGCAGCCTCGCTTCTGACGCCGGGAGCACCGTTTCCTTTTCTTTTCGCCGGAGCGTGAGCCGGAGCACCTCCGCTGTAGCTTCCAGGTGGAAGACTTCAAAAGCCGCATCCTGCCGAGCGTAGATTTAAGTTTGTTGCTGATTTCAGCTGTTCCCTGTGGCAAATCCGCTCCAATTCTCAACAGTTCAGTTCGGCTATAATTCACCCGCATAAAACGTGCAGAGTCAGGTACAGAATCACTATTAAAACTACTAAAAGCTAGAGATGAACTGAGAGCCCATGAAGCTGCTGCCGGTCGTAGCGCGGCCATCTTGAAAGCAAGATGGCCGCGTTGGCCATCTCTGTTGTGTAAAGGATTTAGGGGGGTCAGTATTAAACTGACACCCTTTACCTTAATTAATTACATTTTCAGATTGAATAGTATTTCACAGATTATTTTCTTTTTCAGGTTTACCCAATATTTCTATGATCATTTATGATAGACAATAACCATAAAGCCATTAAGTGACAATGGGACGTTGATTTTAGTCGGTATGCCAAAAGACACTACCTTTTATTTAAAATAAATCAACTAAAATTAACACCATTACACTTGATTGACTTATTTAAATTTCTTACAAATTAAACGTATCAGCACATTTAAATTGTAACACAACAGACATCAGTACAAGATGACAATAATATGTTTTATCTGAGGTTCTTTATCTTAAGAAGTAGTTACCAGCTTAGAATGAGATAAAAGGAGAGGTTTAAGAGGAATAGGGAGAGGTTGGAGAGATTTAAGAGGAAGTTATCTATTTTGAGTTTAAACCAGAAATTGACACTTCTCCATATGAAAACCAGCTCGACTCCACAGCACGTCCAGTAAACATCAGCAACTCTGTACCTGTTAGATGTCCCGTCTTGGTTGGTAGAGTTGCAGAAGCAGTCTGAGCTTCACAGGTTCTGGGCCCGTGAAGTCCGGTTGTACCTCGGTGTGTTTATGTATTCTACGTGTCGTGACGCCTGCTTTCTCCGTCAGAGACAGTAACACGTACTGGTTAGTTTCAAAATAAAGCGTTCCTCGAGAAAGTTCATTAAGAACTAAGAGCTTTTGCTCTGTGAACTTAATGGAGACATCCATAAGTCCCAGCTAATAAGCCCGTCTTTGACTCGTGACTACAGCTCATCCAGCTGTCAAGACAGAGAGCTGTCAGGTCTCGCTGTCATTTCCAACTCTGAAACGTTCACGGAAGCAAAGATGCTTTTACTGAAAATGCTGAGATCAGGAAAACAGTCTTTTCATTGGTCGTGAACAGGAAAAGAGAGTGATAACATGAAGCTTTAGACTTCGAGGTCAACAGAGAGTTTGTTTAGAAAACAAAGAGGACTGTTTAGGAAAAGTGTCTGAAAGTGAAGACATACAGACGCTCATTAGAGATTTAGCTGTTTCTCATTTTAAAACAAAACTGAACAAGTCAGTTTGACATATTCAACTCTGACACTTATTAGACACCTTCATTTGAAGAAGTGACACAGTAATGCTTCACATTAAAGAATAACACAGCATATAACATATGTGATCATAAAACATACTGTAAAGTACAACACTACTCATGAATAACACAGTTGAATGCTTTGATTATATTTGTATTAGAACAAAATCAAAGAATAGAAATAGTCTCTTTATGAATGAATATGTTGTTTGATTCAAAATAAAAAGACTAAATGTCTGTTTACTGAGAGGAGAGGTCAGTAAAGATTATCACTGGAATAGTTAAAAAAAGACGAAGGTGCAATCTCGCATCATAGGGGACCTCGTCATGTCCATTACATCTCCCCCCTTTTGGAAGTCATCGCCCGTCCTTGGGGATGAGGTCCAACACGAAAGGATACCTTGAACTGTCTCTGATCTTGAAGTAATCCAGCAAGTGGAAGAAGAAAAATCAAAATTAAAATCCCATAAAGTTTTTGGAACCTCCATACTGTTCGTAGATAATCCCATTGCGGTAAGCTTTTAATCCTTTGGAAAACAAAGTGTTATAATTAGGGATGTGCCGATCAGGTTTTTTGAAACCTATACCGATACCGATCACCTATGTGTGACGATCACCGATACCGATCACAATTACCGATTGCCTATATGTGAGCCGATCACATAAACCGATCACCGATCACCGATCAAATGGCTTACCTGTAATTTATGAGTGCTGCTTCTGGCTACAAGATCTGAAAACTTTTCAGATCTTGTAGCCAGAAGCAGCACTCATGTTATTTTCAGAACCATAAAATCACCATAATTCAGACAAAAACATATTTTTACTAATTTATTTCAGAGAACAAAGTAAATAAAAGTAATTATCAACTGCATTATCAAAGAAAAATGTTTACCTTACTAACTTTCAATAAAAAAAAAAGGTTTTTTATTGTTTTAAAAAAAAAACACATCTATTACTTCATATAAAAAACTAAAATACCCCATTTGCTACTTAAAGCTGCACTGTTGGCTGTTTTTACAAATGGCTTTATAAATACGTAAAGTATCATTATTATTATTTTTAAATAATTTCGTGCTTTTTTGAACAACTTCCTGCGGGAACCAGGTGGCGGTAATGCGCTTAATATGAGTTCGCCAACCGCCATTAAACTCTATAGAAGAAGAAGAAGAAGAACAGGAAATACCGCCTCCGCCATTTTACATTCATTAGTTCCACACTCGGCAGTCGGCTTTTGGAGGACTGTTTCTCCCATAAGAGGATGCCTCATACGGATAAATTAACTGGAAACACTCCCTGAACTCTGTGAATGTCTCAGGACTGGAGCAGCAGCCGCGATCGCTCCGCCGAGCGCTCCCACAGCGCCGCGCGAGACCAGCAGCTCATGGTATGAGCTAAGGCTAACATGCTAAACCAGAGCTGCCGCAGACAGCCGGCTTTGTGCGATCAGAGGTTCCTGGAGCTCGCCTCGATGTCGGACTGGAAGCAGAAGATATCGGGGGACACCCAGCTAACTTGGAATAACAAAGCCGACAGCCTTTTTGAAGCCGCAGCTAAACTGGACTGCCCGTAACTGCGCAGCGGAGCGGACTCGGTGGGGCTACTCGGTGGGGCTACATGCTAACAGGTGTTGCTTATGGCGGCGCTGGCAGACGGCTTTTGGTAAGTTATTAAAACGTATTAAAACATTTTAATGACGAATTAGGTTTGTTGTGTTGAAGGACTTCGTTGAAATTCCTCCACGAGGTACTTTTTCGTCGCACGTTTTGCAGTTAGCAAACTTCGCATCACAGGCTCTGTGATCGGTAATTGAAGGCAAAAGCCGATCACATACGCTTTAATGATTATCGACCGATTATGATCGGTGACCGATAGATCGGCACATCCCTAGTTATAATCCACATCGGTAATTCCACAGCAGTAATTCCACAAAGATTAGTTTTGTTGATTGATCAGCAACAATTGTTTTCATAATCAGCATGTAGAGGGGATCCCTCGATTGACGCAGAGGAGGCGACCCTTGGATGAAGGTTGAAGACCAAGCGTTGGAGCTGCAGGTCCCCACATCGAAGGTTGTTGGCTGGTTGGTTTCCAGTCAGTGCCACTCTGGTTCTATGTGTCATGCAATTATGTGGTTTTTAGGTGGGCTTATGATTGGGATTTTACATTAAGCCTTACCTATATGCACCTGGTGTGTAAGCTATCATGATTTAGATCAGCTACAATTACCAATTAAGGGGTGGATCAATGCTGTAAAAATCAGATATAGGGATCTATACCTATAAAGTTTTTGGAGGGCTTCTGTAACGAAGGCCTCTTCTTCCAAACTATTCCTCCATTCATTACTTAGTTTAGGTTAAACTAAAATAGAAAAAAAAAATATAGTTTGGTCTAAATGTCTGTTGGCCTTTAGACTAACGACATAGGTTTATGGTTTTCCCTATAAATTTTGGAGTCTATGGCGAGACTCATTAAAAATGAATAGATAATCTAGAATAAATCGATCAAATCGGTTCAATTTAGAAATTGTGAGACCAGTGTAGTTTATGATACCTTGAGTAGCTTTAAACTACATTGACTCTTCAACGATTGAGATTTAACAAAACGAACTGCATGTTGGCATAGTTAAATCCATATTATGCATTAACCAATGTTAATACAAAACCTTTTTTGGCTGGGAGTATTCAGAACCAAAACGATATCTCAAATAATGTCAACAGTAATGACTAAACAACAAGGAAACAACGTTTCACTGCTTAGACACACTCTTGTCATCAGTTTCCAAAATGCAACACACAAGAAAAACAGGTCTCAACTTTATAACCAATGTCAAATTAAATCTCGTGGATTTAAACGGTTGTTAAGGTTTGATTTTTGTTGTGGGTTTTAGACTTAGCGTTTCTAAGTTCAAGTTGGACAATGCGACTTATAGGGTGGAAAATACGGTAGTTCAAACCTGATTAGTTTATTTACTAACTTGTGTTTGGACGACCTTATTATCCCATGAAGTCGGTGAGTTTGTGAGATCTTTGTCTTTTGTGGAGTCATTGAATGCCTTGTAAGGTTTGATCTGATTTCGATGTACCCATTTAACAATTGGCTCTTTGCGGCCTTTGCTGATTTTTATTCCGTAGACAATTGAGGACACTTTGTCTTTGTCTTGGGCATGACCTAACATCACCCCGCTGTGGTCATGGGGGACTACGCACACAGGTGAGGACGTCCGTCCATGGGCACAAGTTAGGATCCCATTGTCTATTAAGCTGTTCGCGCAGCTGAGAGTAGACTGTACACATGAATCTTTTAAGCTTCGGCCAACGTATCTTCTTATGTTTACCTCTTTCTGTGTAATTCAGGCGTGTCTCAAACGTCAGCGCAGTCGCAGGTGTATCTGATTTGTCAGTCTGCGATGGGTCACTGTCGTTGTAGTGTGAGTTTGCCCCCCTTGTCTGATGAGGGGTCCTCGAAATCTGTAACAATGATGTCCAAGTGACTGTCAGCGTCTGGTTGACTGTCTTTTCCTGGACTCAAATGCTTTTAAACCAAGGTTTCCTCGAAAGCTTGGCTAATTGCCAATTTCTCTGTCCAAGGGGACAGTACATCGTCTTCGGTGTGGGATCCTTGGATCTCTACACCTTTTACTACCTGTGGTAGGTAGTGATCAGTGAGTGCTGATTGCTTCAGCTCGCAAAGGAGGTTCTCATGTTGGGCCAGAGTTGGGCCCAATTGTTGCGTCTCATCTGCCTCACCTGTTTTTGAAAGCTCACTTACTGGGCTCTTGTCCTCGGATGAGGGGTCCCTTGTGTCCTCTGCGGTACCTGCGGTAAGGGAGTCTGTATCACAACTATGAGGCACTTTTATTGGCAGGAGTTTTCTCACTGTTGCCCACATTGTCTGTTCACCATAATCTATAATCGCGTCGAAGCGGTTTATAAAATCTTGGCCAACCAAAAATGGGAATGAGTCATGTGTAGACACAAATACCGGGTGGCATAGTGTCATTTCGCCAATCTGCATGTGAACCATGGCTATAGCTGTCAGGGTTGTTCTCATCTCTGCGAGGCCCTGCAGTTCAATAGCACATTTCTCGAAGGGTATTTGCCTGTCAACACCGTTAGCTGCGGTCCTTAGCTCCTCAAACAGTTTGGCTGACATAATAGTTATGTCTGCACTGCCATCCAGGAGTGCTTCATGCGTGAGGACCCTTTCCAGTGTGATTGGCAGGTAAGCTTTCATAGCCTCCCCCCTTTTTGCAAAGTCACACAGAAACCTTACCGGTTTTGGCCAACGTTTCTGTTTACTTTACCTCTGACTGTGTAATCTTGTTTTATCTGAACCGTCAATGCAGTTGCCAACGTGTCTGAGTTTTCAGTTTGTGGCGGGTCACTGTCGTTGATGTTTGAGTTTTTCCCCCCCCTTCGTTTGACGAGGGGCTGTCGGAGTCTGTAACAACAACGTCTTGGTGACTGTCGGCGTCAGTGGTAACGTTGTCTTGTGAGTCCTCCGACTCATTTTCAATGATAGTGGTACACATTGCTCCAGGTTGGTTATCCTTGTTTGTATTTTTAAAATGTTCTATCAAACGACGTAGTATGTCTGAATCTTCCGTATTCAGGGGTTTAGGGCCTTTCTTTTGGAACTTTTGTGATTTTCTGCTTGTCTCGGACTGTTTAGTTCGAGGGGCAGGAGGGGCTTGTCCTTGACTTGGGGGTTCCTGTTGGGACCACCCATTGTTATATGGTCTACTTTTGTATCCATCTTTCTTATCCTTTGGAGTGTGCCCCCCTTTTGATATCATTGTTCGACCTCTGGGTCTCGTTTGAACCACTTTGGGTCATTGTTCCAGCGGGTACCTTCACTACGTGGTCTGTTAGGTTGAAAATTCTGTTTTTTCTCACCTTTTGTAGGATAGGGAGTCGATTTATCCGCGTCCCTTCCAGCTCCAGTGAGTTGGATTTGACCATTTCACCCAGACACACTTCAAAGGGTGTTTTGTTTTGTGTGCGACATGTAAAAACATCTATCGCGCACTCTTTTATTTATTCGATGGACCTCCTTTTGTAGTTTGCGCTGACATGTACTGTTTGTTCAACTCATCCTCACTCCCTACTCGTCATATATTGATGATAAGGGTCAGTGTCCCTCCGCGTTGCATACTTGACGCATCGGGTCGCCCCTTCTCGTCATTATTTGGTGTGCAGGGTAATGTTAAGTTGTGAGCTTCTCTTCCGGTTTGGATAGTGAAGCACTTTCATGTTTACTAATTTTTTTACGTATTTTTTATGAACAGGAATGATTTTTCTGGCAAAATTTAAACGTTAAGCCCAACATTATAACAAACCCTAAACTTAACCATTCACCTTTTATTTGACCTTGAACCCCAAACAAACCAATGAGAGCACGTTGCACACCAAAAATGATGAGAAGGGGTGACCCGACGCATCAAGTATGCGACGCGGAGGGACGGTGACCCTTATCATCAGTATATGACGAGTAGGGAATGAGGACATGTTGGTTTGTTTTATGTCAGGGTAGAGATTTTTGCTGAAGACATATTTAAAACCTTCCTCTTCCTCCATGCCTGGTTCGCTTCTGTCACCAAAAAAGGCATGAAATATTCAGTCATAATATAACCGTGGATGCTCATTTCTACCTTGATTGATGTCTGCCGCAGCTGGGATGCCACCGGGCTCCGTGCAAGGAGTGAACTGTTTCACCAGTGCAGCACACAAAAGACTGTACTGTAGTCTTTCTTCAGAGCCACCTGGGACTCAATTTTATGATACACCTTAGACATTCACTTATAACATCCTCACGACATTCACATATAGGAACTTGGGGTGGGCACTATGGCTATGGGTGGCGGGATGTCACTACTCACGTATCTTGAACATGTGCTCACTTCCAATGATACATATAGATCCGTGGTTCTTAACCTTTTTTGAGCTACCGAACCCTCCAGCTTCATATGCCCACTCACCGAACCCCTCTTTTTTAATATATAAAATATGATTTTTTTTCCAAATTCTACAACATCACCTTTCTCGGTTCGTCGTTTCCATAACGGTAGTTTTTTTTTAAAAGCCTTCAGGCTTTCTTCTGCTTGCATGATGTTGACACCACCACCCTGTATCTGCTGATTGACATGATTGAGAGCTGCAAATATATCAGCCATGTAAGCTAAAATCACAATGAAATCAGGATTTTTGAAGCAATCTGCATGACAATGTTGCTGCTCTTGCAAATACAGGCCTAATTCCACACGCATGGCAAAAACACGATTCAGCACATGTCCCTGGGATAAACACCGAACATTAGAATGGTACAGGAGTGCACTGAAAGTGTCAGAAATTACCACAAAAAATTTAATTTACCTTAAACCAGAAAAAAATTACAAAAAAAAAAATGTTGCTGAAAAGGTAGAATAAGCTTAAATTAGCAGAAGAAAGTAAAAAGAATATATTTGCCCAATTAGGCTAAAAGAAGCAGAAATGAGCACAAAAATGTGGAAATTATCTGAAGAAAATCTAAAATTAGAAAAAAAGATTCAGCTGAAAAGTAGCTAAAATTGCAGAAAGAAGCATCACCAGAATGAAGTTGAGAGCAAATTTTTGCTGAATTAGGCTGACATTTTTTGAAATAAGAGCATTAAATGTGGAATTTGCTTAAAAAGCTAAAATTAGCATCTGGCTCGTTTTTACCTTGAATTCAGCAAGCGTTGTGTTCTTGTGTTCCCCGTCTCTATGCATCTTCATGAAGTGTTCCTTTGGTTTTGCCGGTGCAAGACTAGACTAGAGTTGCTTAACTTCACATTGCATATCATGCAGATCGGACGCTGACTTCCATCCCCTTCCGTGACACACGTGAATCCATGTTGGACATATTTGTCCAACCACTTTCTTTTTTTGCTCGACATATTTAACGTAGTTTGTAAAATATTGTCAAAAAACACACGACGTAGAACTACTACACGACAGCCATTTAAATTTCCCCATCAGCACTGAATCTGCAGCCGTCACCAGTGTTGCCAGATTAGGCGATTCACCACGATTTTCCTTCTGACTTTTGCGGGTAGAGAGTGCTTTGGGCGGGTGGGACTCTATCTGGCAACACCGGTCACACCGGTGTTTACACAAGTGTGTCTTTACATCCGGGGCAGAGGCTCCGCCGAACCCTGAGACCGGCTCATCGAACCCCTGGGGTTCGATCGAACCCAGGTTAAGAACCAGTGATTTAGACAGTAAGGGTTTGGATTAGAGTTGGGGTGGAGGGGAAACTGGAACATGCCAGCCTCTGCTCCTTCTTCTTTCCTTTTTTTTAATAGCACTTTACAACAACACACATCAACAGCACATCTGGGCTGGGGGGGTGTGTGTGTCGGGGTCTTAGTGTTTTTTTCTTCTTATTTGCTACCCCCTGGTTCCCTGGCTGCCATTCCGGGGGTGGGTCCGGTAGAAGGACGGGCCGTCGGGTGTTATCCTGGACTATGGGGGGTTCGGGGCCTGGGAGGTTGCCATGGCGGGACTGGCACTGCACTCTCTCTTGGGCTGTTTGGATTCGGGTTTCCTGTCCAGTTGGCTGTGCCCGGGTTGGGCCGGATCTTGGACGTCGGCTCCTCTCCGCCCCAGAATGAATGGGTCTACCTCCTGGGTTTGGGCGTGGGCTGTCCCATGTAAGGGGCAGGTACATGTCTTGGACCTGGGGTGTATAGAGTGCGTATTGGGAATATGAAAGGAATGTGGTGTTATTGTATGTCTTTGAGTGAGTAATGGTGAAGATGAGGGTGGGTCTGTGTATGTGTATGAATGATTATTTGTCAGGCCGGGACTTAGACTGCCTCCTTTTTGATACAGCTGGGGCTGCTTGGTGTGGTGTCCCTGCCACGCGGCCCCCTAGTAGGGTGTGCCTTTGCCTGCCAGCGCGCTTGGGTTCCTCTGTGTCAATGGTGGGGCGCTTGGGCATGTGTCGGCTCGGCCTGGTGGCTGCCTGGTGGGGCTCGGGTCCACTGGTCATGTTGTACCTGGGCCTAGGGGTGTACGTCCTCGTTGCCCAGGCCTTGCTGCCTAGTCCTGGGGCTACGTCGGTACAGCGGGTTCCGGCAGGGGCCTGTGAGTATGTCACTCTTGGCCCCGGCGGTCAGTGTATGTAGTCCCTGGTGGGGCTCGTCCGGTTCTCCCATGTGGTTGGACCTGGGGAGAGGGCGTGTGGTTCATCCTGTCTGGGTGGCTCTGGGGGCTCTGTGCTTGGGGTCCCTCTTAGAATAGAATAGAATATATCTTTATTGACATTGTCATTGCACCGGGGCACACAAAACAACATAATTGATTACGCACATCCGTCTTAAGATAGGGCGAGTGCACGAAGCCGCAGCAGTAATTAAACCGCGCCGCCACAATCTTAGATATGAAAAAAGGGGGAGATACATGAGGATAAATTGTGGTATTACAAAAAAGATCTTTCACATCTTGCCTGTTGAGACACCATATGAGAAATCAAAAAACTCTACCAGAAAGCATATTTAGGACAAATCACATATGCATATTGAGGTCGAGGCAGTGAGATTTCTGTCCATGAGCCATTTTCAGATAGCAAACAGTTCTGCAGATGTACCCAGCCGGCCTCCGATAACGCTCACAGAAAAGTTCTCCGGGGGGAGGGGGGGTAGCGATAGTTAGTTAGCAGCTGGTGTCCTCAGTAAACACGTCTCAGGAGAAATTTGATATCCAGCCTTTCCAAGGCTGTTTTGGGAAGTCAGATAGGGATAACAAATATTTTTCACTTCAGGCACATAGTGTAATTTCTGTAGCCTTGAGTCCTGTGAGTCTGATCCAAATATGATCCAATTCGGGAACATTTTCACTGATCCAAGCTATGACCCCTCAGATGTTGACCAGCGTCCAGAGTCCCAAGCCATGCGGGTGGTCTGTGATCCTCAGAGATCGTGTCCACCTTCTGGATTAGCTTGTAAAACAGCTCATTCATGGAGGTCACAGCGCGGATAAGACTCGGGTGCTCCGACATAACATTAAGTCCTGCTGAAGTCTCCCTCATTTTCCAATAGGCCAGTGTTCCACAAATGCCAAAAAGCAAAGCGCCTACCATCATAAATCCAATTTGTCCAAATTCTTCATGTCCTCCACAGAGCACTGAGAGACGCGTCACCATCCATCCTTTCCAGGAATCCATGACGTATCCTCCCGGTCAGTCTGCGAGGGATAGGCCGGCTCCCCCGTGCCTTGCCTTTTTGTGGAAAAAAAATCTTGTCAATATAATTGATTGCCCATACAACCCAATCCATCTCAATTTGCGTTCGAGGTGCTTTCCTGAGGAGCTGCAGACAAGACAAGAAGCCGCGCAGGGGTGGGAGGTCGGGTAGGGAAGGAGCGAAAAGAAAAAGCTGCTGCCTCTTCCAGTGTC
>JBBPBX010000695.1:31104-42991 GCA_038048925.1 Garcialebias charrua | reverse complement strand
ATGTATATATATATGTTTGTTTATGGGTATGGGTATATATATTTATGGAGAACTACTGCAAAGCCATGAATATTCGAAGTCTTTTATACATATGTCCTTTGTTGTTGTGTTCTGTCATGTTCTTTGCAGGTTTACAGACGGTGGTCGGGTGTGTTTGCCTTGTGCTTTCTGTGTGTATTTGTTATGTTTTGTGGTCATACTTTCCATCTTTCCTTCCTTTCCTTCTATCCTAAAAGTAATAATAATAATAATAATAATAATAATAATAATAATAATAATAATAATAATAATAATAATAAAGAAAATAATAATTAAAAAATATATATATATTTTAAAAAAATATGTCGTTATGGTGTGAAGAGGATGGCTGTGAGGTGAGAAGGGAGGCCATCTATAAAGGGGAAAAAAACTGAAAAAGTTTCTGTGGTTTTTAAGGTCCGTTAAATGTGGTGATCATCTTGAATTAGGTTGATCACATTCTGCAAGATTAATGGTTCATGAGATATTTTGCAGACACAAAAACATTATCTCCACCATCCAACAGTGGAACTCCTACATCCTACATGTTTTTTGTTCTTGTGTACCTGTGGTGAGATGTGCAGGATGTCGGGGTCCACCCTTGATCCGTTGGTATTTGTTTCTGTCCTTGTGTCAGCCCTTTTCAGTTTGTGTGCCACACTAACGGCACTGGGGTCTTTCTTTGCCACTGGAGGCTGTAAAAAAAATAGAAACATGCATTAAAAGTGTACATCAGCTGGTTGTGTCCTCTTTGTGTTTAAAGTGTGGAAGCCAAATGCTTAATGAAACAGAATAACAAGACAAAATAATTTTATTAGGATATGTGGATTTTTTTTTTACAGCAGATGGTGGAATCGCAAATAAAAGTTTGATTGATAAAAATGCAAAAACAATAGTTTGCACACACAAATACAGTGTTTGCAGGAAGGTGGGGTGAATCCAAAAGATGGTGATGATGAAGGATGAGCACGAGCATCTGTATACCTCAGGGTGCGGTCCTTCCTCAGGAAACTTCTCCTCCATGGGAACCTTGTCTCTGGAGCCCATTAGACGGGCAGAGTAGAATCTGGAAGTCTCTTCAAAGTCATCCCGCCCCACCTCTGGCTGCTGCTCCCGCTCTCCCAACTCTGACATGGACTTGGAAAAGTCCTCCATGCCCAGGTGGAGGTCTGTGATCACAGTGAAGTCCACCTCAGCCTCCAGGCTGGACGTGGAGCTGACCGTCATACTGGAGCACTTGCGCTCTATGCCCAGCTGGGTTTCCCTCACACAGACCACCATGTCCCGGTCTTGTTCCTCCTCCGAGGCCTCGCACGGTTGAGGCTTCCTCTCTCTAAGATCCTTCTGGTCCAGGAACAAGCAAAGAATATCCTCTCTGTTATCACACAGCTACATTTGTTTGGATCATGGACGATGGAAGGGGAATGATGGTTAGCTAACGTTTTATTTCAGGAGCTGCGTGACACTCGATGAAGAATCCAAAATTATTATCCGTGCAACATATTAAAATAAAAAGAACAAACAAATAAATAATTAAACAAACACATCACCCACAGCTTTTCATGTCAGAGTTTTAAACTAAAATCACCTTGTGGATGAGAACACGGGTTCAGCTGGTTTGATTAAAGTTTGAAAATAGCATTATGTGCAAGTTTAGGCAATATTGCAATATGTTGCATCAGCTTTAATTTGTCCTGCCGGAGCAGGATCCAGGAAGGCTCTTATTTTGACAGGGTGTGTTCCGGCAGCTATTTGCTTGGATGTGATATCTCTCAGACTTAATAATAATAAAGTTATGAACATATATAACTGCCTTGAACAAATAAAACCTATATTAAACATGTAATCTGAAAACAATTACATAAACACTCGTTTTAAAACATAACAGCATCAGAGCATTCACTTCCACTTCTGCTGTTAAAAAATGTCCGCCCCAAAACCTCAGAGGCGTGGGCAATTTTACTGTATAAAAAAAACAAAAAACAAAGCAGAAATATAATTAAAGTTTTGTACTATGCATAAGTTCCTGTGCTTTTGTGAACAATCTGATGTGCGGATCACTGCAGGAGTTATCTGAACTGCACAAGAGACGATGATCTCGGCTCATGAAGCTCTTTGTCGTGCAGTCAGAGTGTTTGAAGCGATGTTGGAGCGACCAGGACACTTCTCTGAATTGAGCAGGAGGATTGAGAGCAACTCTTTTCTAAGAAGGTGACAAAGCACTAAATATTATGCATCATGCATTATGAGCTGATCTGATCCGACCCAAGCCGAGCGGTAGAAAAGGGGCATAAGTGTGTCCAAAACTTAAAGGTATTGTGACATGATGTTGGAAATTTGCATATTTGTCAGAACATATATATCTTATATCATTCAGCTCTGTTTGTTTTTGCAAAATAAATTATAAATATATTAAAATTTCATTCCAAGTTATGGTAATTTTTTCTCTGGGACACGCCCCTAAAGATCTGCGCATTTCCGCAAAACGTTATCAGTGACGTGACAATGGGCAGAAGGCAGAGCCTTGCCCGTTTGTCTGGTGTTTTTTAACTGCTTGCCATACTCATTCATTTCCTGAAAGATCGCCTTTTATTTGTGTAACTGGAAAAATGCCGTCACGCTGTAGCGCATTTGGGTGTTGTAATATCAGCAGTGAACAAGTGAGCCTTCACAAATTTCCAAAAGATGAGAAACTTCGACAAGAATGGACCAGACAAGGACCGGTGGGTTCCTACTAAAGAGTCGTATGTCTGCAGCGACCATTTCACTGCCGATTGTTTTCAGGAAAGACCTGGTATAAAATAATCTTTAGGATTACCAGTAAGATGTAGAAACCGGATGCTATTCTTAGTTAGTTCTAGATGTTATTACTGTTTTTCTCTTGCATTTGTTGTTGGATGTAACTGGGACCCCGTGTACATAATCTCGTTTTCATCACATGTACCACATGCGGTGCAAATGACAATAAAGACTCTCTGACTCTGACTCTATTCCTACTATTTTTAAAAGAAAATCTACAGAAGAAAGTGTCACAGGAGCTACCACGTCAAAACAACGCAGGGAAGCTACCATCGGAAGACTGTCCAGGAGATGAGTAAGTCTTTGTGTAAACATAATCGGAGGTGTGTAGTGTTTTAGATTATAAACTATATATTTTACGTGAGTTCATGTTGTTTTACTTTATACACTGTGAGTGTATAAAGCCAATTATCACGGCAGATTCTTTATGTTCGCTGCTAACAAGCTAGCCGAATCAGTAGCACACACACTTTTCTAATAATGTATTTTTAAATTATGTCTGCGCGATCAAGTAACATCAGTAAGTTTTTTTATTCAGGGAGGGTTTATTAATGAGAGTTTTGGATGATTTACTGTCTTAAAATGATAGATCTCAGACGCGACCGGGACTAAGCCGAGATAGCTGCTAACAAACATTAGCCGAGATACCGGAGCAAACACTTTGCTATTTATGTATTTTTAAATTATGTCTGCGCGATCAGGTAACATCTGTAATTTCTTTTTATTCGGGGAGGGTTTATTAATGAGAGTTTTGGATGATTTACTGTCTTAAAATGATAGATCTCAGACGCGACCGGGACTAAGCCGAGATAGCTGCTAACACACTAGCCGAGATACAGGCCACGTTGCTATTTATGTATTTTTAAATTATGTCTGCGCGATCAAGTAACATCAGTAAGTTTTTTTATTCAGGGAGGGTTTATTAATGAGAGTTTTGGATGATTTACTGTCTTAAAATGATAGATCTCAGACGCGACCGGGACTAAGCCGAGATAGCTGCTAACACACTAGCCGAGATACAGGCCACGTTGCTATTTATGTATTTTTAAATTATGTCTGCGCGATCAGGTAACATCTGTAATTTCTTTTCATTCGGGGAGGGTTTATTAATGAGAGTTTTGGATGATTTACTGTCTTAAAATGATAGATCTCAGACGCGACCGGGACTAAGCCGAGATAGCTGCTAAAAAACATTAGCCGAGATACCGGAGCAAACACTTTGCTATTTATGTATTTTTAAATTATGTCTGCGCGATCAGGTAACATCTGTAATTTCATTTTATTCGGGGAGGGTTTATTAATGAGAGTTTTGGATGATTTAATGTTTTAAAATGATAGATCTCAAACACAATCGGACATGCTCCGCCATTATTATTTAAATGCGCGTTGGAGCGTGCCTTCCCGTTGTCACGTCACTGATGACGTTTTGCGGAAATGCGCAGATTTTTAGGGGCGTGTCCCAGAGAAAAAACTAACATAACTTGGAATGAAATTTTAATATATTTATAATTTATTTTGCAAAAACAAACAGAGCTGAATGATACAAGATATATATGTTCTGACAAATATGCAAATTTCCAACATCATGTCACAATACCTTTAAAGCAACACTTGTTGTCCCACTGTGGGCATCTGCCAGACAACAGCGCTATGATCATTTTATTGAGGAGCTGCAGATGTTTTATCCACAGTACTGGTTTGAGGATGTTATATACCCCAGGTTTTTTTAATGTGTTTAAAAACAACAGTCTAAGCTGACTGCACCCTCCTGTTTTTTTTTTTTTTTGTCTTCTAATCAAGCTTAATTAGGCAGCACAGGTGTTCACCTGCAGGTCCTGCCTTTATATTTCTCAGGCAGTGCTTTGAGCAGCGTGGAGACTTGCTGGGAGCAAGTGTGGAAGCTGGACACAAGATTTGGCTTGTGGACCAAGTAAAAAGCTGGTGTAAGAAAGAGCCCCAGAAGTCAGCTGAGGTTCATGTGAACATGCTGAAGATACACTTAAGGCAGGTGTGTCAAAGTCAAATACACCAAGGGCCAAAAAAACAAATTTGCTACAAGCCAATGGCCGGACTGGTTCGATGTTCATATTGAAATGATTTCACATAGCCTATTGAACCAAGACCTAACAGACTGTCTATTATTTAAGGATTAAATGAATAAAGCAATATTTTCTTATGGATCTGTCAGTAATTTCAAGTGAAAACATTTTTCAACAGGCAAACAGCAAAAAATTAAATTGTTTTTAAAAACAAAATATGTTTCTTAATATCAAGATAAATGCATAAATAAAAGTGCATGCATTATAAACTGAAAATGCATTATTGTGCAGCTCTATGATCCTACTGATCACCGCTTTCAAATAGGAAAATAAGAAAATAAATCAAATCAGTTGTATTCTTTCTCATGGCTCTTATCTGCAATTGTCCCCGAGTCCATTCAACTGAAAAATAAATATAAATAAATAAAATACAATAAAATAATTTAGGCTACCTGCCTAAATAAAGGTTGAATGATTAGGCATACAGCTGTCTTGTGATTTTTAATTAATATATTGTACTTTTTTATGATTGTTTACTGTTGGCTGCAAGTATCAAGCTGTGAAATCCTTCATTTTCTACAGCTGATAGCTGTTGGTCATTAATTATGATGAAGTTTAGCAACTTCTCGGTGAACATTTGAGCTCCAAGCTTCAGCTGTGTTTTTATTGTTCAATCTGGGGCGCTCTGATTTCGGTCAGTCGCTGTCAGCTTGTCCCTCATACGTGATAGTCAGACAGCAGGTCGGAGTGGACGCAGCTGGCCGCGGTTGAACAAGAAAAAAAAAACACAGCTGAAGACATGGAGCTCGAATGAGAAGTTGCTAAACTCAGCCTGTGTCCTTCAATGATCCGAGACGGGGACGCGCGGCTGGGTCCTTCTGCTGTTTCGGTTCAGCGACAGTATCGTCCCGCTGAACTAACTTGGCCGAGGTTTAATGTGGTGCTATGGCTCTGCAGACATTGCACGTTGCTGTCTTGTGGTGTTTAGTGTAAAATATTTCCACACAGCGGACATGTTACGATGAACAGTTGGCTAACTGTTAGCTAAAATGCTACTCACGGATTCTGCACGCTGTAGCTGGCTGCAAACTATGGAATAAATTTCCTGAATTTGAGGCGGGTCTTATTACTCTGGGTTCATGAGACACGACTCCGTTCAGAAAATCCATTCCATAGTTTGATCGACCCCGTGCCATGTGCAAAACACCAGCGGGCGGCTGTGGCTTGCGAGCCGGATCTAATGGTTATTAAATATCATCCAGGGGGCCATAAATAATTGCTTCGCGGGCCGGATCTGGACCGCGGGCCGCCACTCTGACATATGTGACTTAAGGTAACAAACTGAGTGTTGATTGACAGTTGCTAAGCTATGTGTTGTACTGACACAGGGAGACCTCCACCCTCTCTGCTTGTTGGTGAGTTTGCTCCAGGGGAAGTAGTGGCTGAGCTGCTTGAGCTCTTGAAGTGACTCTGACTGCTTTAAAGTAGAGTTCTGTGTAGGTTAAGACACCTTAAGTGCTGATTGAAACTTGAGCTTTGACTTAGGAGGTGTGTACCTGTGTTTATGCCCGTGGGGGCTTAATAGAGTTTATTATATGTGACACTGAGGGCAGTGTTTGTACAGTTGTCCAGGAGGAGGACAGCTAGGGACAACAGTGAGGGAACTGTTGCTTTTTTTCTCTTTTTCATTTTTTTTTTGTACTTTTCACTGTGTGTTGGTAGTCCAGTTTTCGTATTTTGTTTGTTCAGGAACCTTTGGTAAGATAGATCATTGCCTGGGGAGACACGACAGCCCTGTACAAGGTTGGGTCTGCCTAGGTGGCATTTTGTTCTTTTTTGGCCAAACTCACCACCAGTCCTCCATTCCTTTGAACTTTTCTTCTTTAATTTTTATTTCTGTTGATGCTGAACCAGGAGAAGACGTTCCGGGCCAGGTGGGAGAAGCCAGAGAGGACCTCGCCGGCTTGGACGCTCTTAGTTTTAGTTAAAGACTGTGTAAAGTGAAATTAAATGTGTGTTTTTAGTTTGTCACATGGCATAAATATGTGTTATTAATCACCCATATAAATCTGACTGATTAAAAACATTGTTTACCTTATAAAATTAAGTCTCAAAAATCATGAAAAAACATGATTTTGCCTTGCCCTGGAACGCTGGGGGCGTGTCAGTGCGTGGGCGTGGTTTCAGCGCAGCTGCGCTGACTGTGTGGAGGTGGAGAGGCAGGCAGCAGAGATCCAGTAAACCTGCTCTGTTTTTATTTGAGTTCTGTCTGTAACAGCAGCTACTTTTTCCAAGAGTTACGCTGTTTTTGTATATGTAAATAGTTTTCTTGTGTGTTTTTAATCTGGAATGAATAAAATAAAATAAAAAGAATTGTACCATGCGGGATTTGAACCCACGGGGTTTGGGACGGAAGGCAAGTGCTTTATCCATTCACCCATCCAGGCATTACAGATACTAGGTATAAAACCACGCGCTATAAAAACATATTATGATCTGTATGGGTGCCCTGACTATTACGACATCCAGGGAAGATGCACGAACGAGGCATAATTGATTAGCTAGCTAACAATGAACAAAATATCTATGCTATTGCTATCTGATGCTATCTGCGATTCGCGAGTGAACGGCTCCACCGAGGCGAATTTATACGGCTGGAGCTGCAGGGGGTGGGGCTATACTAATGAGGACCGCGTGACGAAACGCGGTCACGTTTAAAACACGCCTAAAAAATCCTGAAACAGAAAAATGTTCATACACAGTTTGCTCTATAACTCCAAAATTAATTGAGCTACAATTTTGAGACTTTTTACTCATTTACAAGATTACAATTATGACATTTATAATGTTTATTGAAGAAAATGTTGAAATTCACTTTACACGGTCTTTAAATAAAAAATTTGTTAAACTTCTTCTGTGTCCAACGTCCATTGAATATGTTTTGGCTGTTTCCAGTCGTAACACAGGTGTACTCTATGCTGGACAGACTGAAGTTGAGTTCCTTTGTCCGTACTTCAACATAGACTGTCCCTGCTCAGTGATCCATGCCCACAGAGAGTATCAGGAGGAACAGACGTGACGAATTGAAAGAAGAATTTGAACAGAGCTTAAATAGAGCTTCTCCACACACTTCCACCATCTCTGACCTGCTCTTTCTCTATATTGTTGGACCTCCTTTGACCAAGTTCAATGATAGTGAGACATGGAGCAGGGAGGAGGATGAGGAGGCACACATGACTACAGTGCAGGATATATTTCAATTTAATTCAGTTTATTTATGTAGCACCAAATCACTATAGAAGTCATCTTAGGGCACTGAACAGAAACATTCATATTTATATATAAAAAGTAAATTAATAACATTATTTATTTACTTAACACTTGTAAATCACACAAAGTGTTTAAAAGTAAATTATAAATATACAGTAAACTTATTCAGTGGTGATTTTAGCCTTGATTTGGGGGTGCTCAAGCACCCCTAAATTTTAACTCAGCACCTCTGAAAATAAAGAAACCATCATAGGATTGTGTAAAGGAACTCAGTTGTCAAACATATTCACCAAAATATTGAACAATATATTGAATAAGTATGGAATAAATGATGACTGTCTTAAAACAGGACAGTAAAATGAATGATAATTTGTTTTGCACAAGTTGCGCAACCTGTCCAATAGGCATGTCAGCAACTGATCAATCAGCATCCTCAATTTGTCCTGAAGTGAACGCCCCTTACATGCAGAACTGCAGCTTTGCAATCATAGAGAATAATAATTGAGTTTACATATTTTGTTTCATGTTAATCTACTGTAATAAACCTTTGTAGAATACACCAGAATGCAGGAAATGGCATCTACTTTATTAATAATTTTCTGGGGGAGGACCCCCAGACCCCCACCCCTGCCCCAGTGCTATTTACGTTCCAGCATAGTTTGGTTTACAAATCAAACCCTGTCTTGCATGATCTGGTAGCACTTAGAATATCTGTTGCAAATTACTCTCAGCTACTACCACACAAAACCCTAATCTTTGAAAAACTGACTGGATTGGAGACTGTTTAGTTAGTTCAGTTAGCTTTAGCAGCCAAAATAAAACTGGACTGACACAAAACATTAATATATTGTAGATGTACATTTAGTGATGATTTTTTGCAAGTTTCATTTAAATTTGTCCAGAGGTTCATGAGATATTTTGCTAAAAGTTGGACTTGACTCCCATAGTTAATGACAATGTTTCACAGGTCTCGGGTGATAAGTTAGCGCTTGGCATGTGCACTGATGATGACTCTCAACAACCATCACATTTAATTGGAGCTCAGTAACTGTTTAACTGACTGGGTTATGGACTTTTTTGTTTTGTACAGTAAGCTGACTTGGGCAGCCATCTTGAGTTAGATCTACGGGTACTGGAAGGGGGTCTGGAGGTCATTCCCCAGAAATTTCTGAATGAAGTAGATACCATTTCCTGCATTCTGGTGTATTTTAAAAGGTTGTTAAACATCTATGTTTACTTACATAAGTAAACACTTGATTCATTAAATTATTTTAGAGAGCATGACATAAGAAGTAGCCTGACCAACAGCTCTCCTTTTGTGAATACAGCACACTCCGCTTCTTTCACACATCCTAACCCCCACCCTGGTTGACAACTGCTGGCACTAACGTAGTGCTAAAATAGTGGTGTGCAATACAGACACGTTAGCTAAGATGCAAAGGTGGGCACATGACCACTGGGTAGCGCTAATGCGCTAATCCGCTTACAGCGGACCTAACGTTTTTGTCAGCGTAACAGCGGTTTGACTAACTTTTATAATTCATAAGCGGATTTGCGCTATTTTTATTTAAAATGCAGTACCGTTAATAACTAATTATCTATCAGTAAAAACTAAAAAACGTATTTACGGGCCCGGACGACTGCTAACAGACCATATCCTGTCAGCGTCGGATGTGGTCCGTGACAAAAAAGCGTCCCCTCAGTCTCTTTGCTAGAGCGAGCGCTCTCAGTTAGCAGCCAGTGTGTTACTCTGCAGCCTTATTGCTTGTTTTCGAAGAGTCAGACGAAGAGTTTTTAACATGGAGGGTGAACTTATGGATGTTTCTCAGCGGCCTACGCGACGCGTCTGGATTTTAAAAAGTATTTTGCCATTTGCCCTCTTCAAAATGGCGGCCGCGACGGCCACAGAAGATAAGGACTTTCCATGAAAACACGGTAAAAACAATTATTTCTTTGCTGAGAAAAAATATATTTCTTAGCTGACTTTATAGCACAAGGTTTTTCTGAGCTTAACCGGTTCAAATGGTCAAATCTGCTGGATTAAAAAAAGTATTTCGCCATTTGCGGCCGCCATTTTGAAGAGGGCAAATGCGAAATACTTTTTTAAATCCAGCAGATTTGACCATTTGAACCGGTTAAGCTCAGAAAAACCTTGGTTTTTCTGAGCTTAACCGGTTCAAATGGTCAAATCTGCTGGATTAAAAAAAGTATTTCGCATTTGCCCTCTTCAAAATGGCGGTTAGCGTGTTAGCATTAGCATCCGCTAGCATTGCTAATACATAAGTGCTTTTGAAATTGCGGACCTAAATAAATTAATAAGTGCTTTAGAAATAGCGGAACTAATTTTTGGATTAGCGTTGCCCAGCACTGATGCTACAGATGTAGCATCTCTCATGCATCATAACCCCCTCCTCACCCTGCACTGTCAAGAAAAAACCCCGAAGAGATGAGTGCCCTGCCAAGGCAAGTGACCTCGAGGAAGCACTGCATGAGGTGAGTTGTAGGTAACCAGGAAAACCCGGTGTGGACTTGTAGTGAATATTCTCCTATTAATCAAGTGAAAGGGATTTGTTCATGAAGAAATAGAAACAGTACTTGGTAAAGTAATATTTCATGGTAAATGTGAGGGGTCTAAACAAATATTTTTAAATATGAGGGTGACACTTCCCCTTCACATATAACTGAGGCAATGCCTATGACATCCAGTATTTACTTTCTAAGAGTTTCAGTAAAACATTTCCAGGGATCCATAAGACGTTTTGCTAAATGGAAAGAAAAACAAACACGCATGCACAAACATGGACAAGCACATCTTCTCCTTTGTGTTTTCATCAGTGGGTGATAAGTTAATGAAACTTTAAGCAAGTAACATACATTAAAGTACCCATCATCAAATTGCTATGTAAACTACAACATGCTAGCATTTTCTAATCACAAACATCTCTGCTTCTAACTCACAAATGCATTTGTTGTGATGATGGATGGAAAAAAAACATTTTATATTTACTGATCTATTTTTGAGGTCAAGAAAAGTTTGGAGCAGAAGGTTAGCATGCATGCACATCAACAAACGGAACTAAAGGAGATCCAGAGAGAAAAGCAAATGATGGGTGAGCATGTGGAAACATATTTAAGAAATAACCTTGAAGTCAGCAAGTGGCTCTTCATATATGGCAGGAGTAGAGACAGGCTCCTGCAGGGGGAAACAGAGGGACAAGCACACAGAGCAGCTAGAGGTTAGAACAGCTAAACTTCTCTCATCTGCAACAAACTGTTTATTTATGGTTTATAGTAGCAAACACAAACTTTGTATTAATAAAAGAGAACATCTTAAACAGTGAACTACTCATTTGGTTTTCATAAGATCAGGCTGGTTGCAAAAATATGCACTTATGAATTGAAAGCGAATATTCTCTTAAAGCCATACAGTATATTTCTTATAAATATCCAATAAATGGTGCCTAGATACATTTGAGGATCTGTCAAAAAGACCGAGTCGACGTGTTTGAAGAAGCTTTGTGTATTTTATCGCACAAGCTGAGTTCAATCACATCTTAACATGATTGTTACGCACTGAAAGGTACGAAACACCCCTTGTGATGCCTGTTTTAGCTGCCACACATGAGCTTGATTCAGATGAAAAAGTGGAAAAGGATGAAGGCTGCCACATATTTCTCTTCAAATTAATTTCAGTCTCAAATGTGTGCAGTCTCCCGATGATACGAGCTGCAACATGAAAGGATGGCTGCTCACTACCTTCA
>JBBPBX010000695.1:0-30655 GCA_038048925.1 Garcialebias charrua | reverse complement strand
ATAATAATAATAATAATAATAATAATAATAATAATAATAATAATAATAATAATAATAATAATTTGTCACATTTGTTATCTGTGTATGTTTCCCATACTTGACAGACGAAATTGGTCTTCTGCCTTTAACCCAACCACCACCAGGTGGTGCAGAGATAGATAGATAGATAGATAGATAGATAGATAGATAGATAGATAGATAGATAGATAGATAGATAGATAGATAGATAGATAGATAGATAGATAGATAGATAGATAGATAGATAGATAGATAGATAGATAGATAGATAGATAGATAGATAGATAGATAGATAGATAGATAGATAGATAGATAGATAGATAGATAGATAGATAGATAGATAGATAGATAGATAGATAGATAGATAGATAGATAGATAGATAGATAGATAGATAGATAGATAGATAGATAGATAGATAGATAGATAGATAGATAGATAGATAGATAGATAGATAGATAGATAGATAGATAGATAGATAGATAGATAGATAGATAGATAGATAGATAGATAGATAGATAGATAGATAGATAGATAGATAGATAGATAGATAGATAGATAGATAGATAGATAGATAGATAGATAGATAGATAGATAGATAGATAGATAGATAGATAGATAGATAGTGCTTTGGCTGAGTCAGTCTTCTAGAAGGATGGTTTTTGTTTAGACTTTCATCCAAAAGACTTCTTCATTCTGAGAAACTGCAACAATCAGTCTTATAAATAGCGCCTTCTCATAGTGGATCAACTGGTTTGTCCACCTTGAAACGTTTCAACAAAGAAGAATCCGTCCAGAGGACCTGACTTAACAAACTTAAATTTATCTACCTGGATTATTGAGCAGCATCAGGACATTTACATATACTGTATGCTCATATTTTCAATATGGCTTATTTTGATTTTGAATTATTAAGGGATGTGTATGAATTCAGCTTTGCATATATTAACTTGAATATTAACATTTATATTTTTAGATCAGTTTTTCTATTTTTCATGTTTCCTGTGCTCTTTTTATTTTTTATTTTGCAGGACTCGCCAACAAAGAGCTCTCTAACAAAGTAGTGTACAAAGTAAGTCAAAGAGTAATTTCAGTTTTTTTTTCATCTCAGTAAGTTTGAATATGAAATCACGTTGTGCAAAAAAAACACATTAGGTCATACTTGGTCATGCGAGTCATGTCAGGTAAGTGATAACACCTAAATGTACCATCTCACTGGGCTGTGACCAGCTGGCAAACAGCATTTACTGTATTTGGGATTCTCCAGAATGTCTCCCAGTGATTGCGGTGGCTCTCAACTTCTCAGCGTGAGCTGCAGAGCAGTGCAGTTCGGTCGCCTGAGAGTTGAACAAGTTCAAAAATCTGGGGCCACAAATTTTCTCTCAAAATAGTCTCATTGGTCAAGGCTGTCTCTTGCCCATCTTGAACCCACTTAAATCTTATTGTGGGTGTCTCCAGCCTATCTCTATGAGGAGTGGAGGAAGGGGGCAGCGGAGGGTGGCACGGTGCACAGGTCTGGCAGGGTGGTTTGATAAGAACCACCGCTCTCCGAGCCGCTCCGGTCCACCAGGAATTCAATGAGACCTACGTGGCGAACAGCCATGTAGACCATCGCTGAGACCTAGCTCGGTTCGTTCCACCAGAACCCCACTCCCCGGCCCCCTTTCCTGCCTCGGGTTCAGGCTCCGGCCTGTCATGGCGGCCATCTCCATGATTCTCCATCTGCCTGCATGGAACAAACTCTACAAAACAGTTCGGTTCCGTGGGGAACTTTGAGTGTTCTGTGTCTTCCGGACGCTGTTCTGGAGGGCAGTCATCATGCGTTGGTGCAGTCGTTATCATCAAGCTGTTAATGGGACCACACTGCTAGCAGGACCATGCTGCTAACAGACCCACACTGCTAGCAGGACCATGCTGCTAACAGACCCACACTGCTAACAGGACCATGATGCTAACAGACCCACTGCTAACAGGACCATGCTGCTAACAGGACCATGCTGCTAACAGGACCATGCTGCTAACAGAACCATGCTGCTAACAGGACCATGCTGCTAACAGGACCATGCTGCTAACAGAACCATGCTGCTAACAGAACCATGCTGCTAACAGGACCATGCTGCTAACAGGACCATGCTGCTAACAGGACCATGCTGCTAACAGAACCATGCTGCTAACAGGACCATGCTGCTAACAGGACCATGCTGCTAACAGGACCATGCTGCTAACAGAACCATGCTGCTAACAGGACCATGCTGCTAACAGAACCATGCTGCTAACAGGACCATGCTGCTAACAGGACCATGCTGCTAACAGGACCATGCTGCTAACAGAACCATGCTGCTAACAGGACCATGCTGCTAACAGGACCATGCTGCTAACAGAACCATGCTGCTAACAGGACCATGCTGCTAACAGGATCATGCTGCTAACAGGACCATGCTGCTAATAGGACCATGCTGCTAACAGAACCACACTGCTAACAGAACCACACTGCTAACAGAACCACACTGCTAACAGAACCACACTGCTAACAGGACCATGCTGCTAACAGTGCTAACTCTATATGCTGTCTGTCTAAATTGAACATGAGTCCTCCTGACTCAGTAAGAATAACCTGTATAAGTAAAGGTTAAATACAATTTTAAAAAATCTCAAGCAAAGGAGATGTATTTTTACACTTGCACAGGAGCTCTTTTCTTACAGAAAACATCTATCAGATTGTTCAAGGAAATTCTACTGTTGCTGTTGTCATCATTCTTTAGTTTGTAGACAGGTCCCTCTTGTAAATGAGTCCTCGAGGCTCAATGAGATTAACCTGCCTAAATAAAGGTTGAATGAAATCTGATACAATAGATCACATCTAAAAGCCATGTTGGTAAAAACTAATAATTAGTGAAGTTAGCCTGTCTTCAACATCTTTCAAAAGTGTAATTTAGCAGATTCAGTCTTAAATGCGAGGGTAACTCCAGTGTGGATCCAAAGTGAGCCAAGGTGGATACAATGTATCGAAGTGGGACAGTATAATATCGGGTAGAGCCATGAATGCAGTTTTGCTAGGGGTGAACACAAATATGTTGTGATTCTCAAAACCTGACCACCCAAGACACATCCACACTGCTAGGTTGCAATTATTCTGAACTGACTGCAATGGAAAATAGGATACTTTCTCGTAAACTAGTTGGCAATTTTTAAGTTTAAAGCTAGTCTCCAGGCAACACTGTGGAATGTCTCATTCAATGAAACCTGAGGCTCTGAAAGCCAATTTTTAGCCAGGCTACAGCTGCGAACAGGCCTCCCTTGCAAAAGAGATGTGTGATCTCAATGGGATTTGCCTGGTTAAATAAAGGTTAATAATTAACAGGCATAAAGCATTTGTAAGGGTGTCTACAACATGTCTCGAGACATTCATGTGGGTCCTCAAGATACTTGTGTGGGTCAGAGAAATCTCAACTTGACTTTTGAATTTTTAACATGTTCAAAAATATCTTTCAACAAAACTTTCAGAATAACCATCACAGAAATCTCAAACCATCTCAAACCCTTCTCAGTTTTGTTGTGCGCATCCTCAACCTGTCTCAAACATGCTAGCTTGGAAGCTGTCCACTAAAAACCTTATCAGTTATATAAAAAAATAAAAATAAAAAGAATATTGAAAAACTTGTCCAAATCTGCAGAGCCTTACTGCAAAAGTGTACTCCAGTAAATAAAAACATGAACATGGGTGCATCTGCTAAGATGGTGATGGTTTACTGCTTACATAGTTACAAAAGCACAAAAATCAAGTTGATTGAAATTGAAAGTCTGTCCTTTTTATGGCAATTTTTAATTTTCAGCCCAGTGAGATTCATCTAAAGTAAAAAAAAAAAGGCTAAGACAAGCCAACATAGTTTTTTTTTTCTTCTGCCTAATAAACTTTCACAGCCAGTGTTGTACTGTATAGATTTGCTGATATTTAAATGTATGCTGAGAAAGATGAGAGGGAATAATCTGAGCAAATGTTTAAAGTTTTTTGGTCAAACATTTGCCAGTAAACAAAGCTGAAGTACTGCTTAACCCCCCAGTCAGACAAAAACATGTAAGATGGATGAGTGTTTCAGGTCACTGAAGACGTAGAAACAATGAAGTACAGCGTGTGAGTGTATCTGAAGCTCATGCGTTGTTTCCAATGACTGAATAGCAGATGCCGAGACGAGTTACCGAGTGTCTCTTCTTGGCTGCATCCAGGCTGTGCTCCCTGCCGGCATTTCGGCTGTTCCGGAGTATCAGTCCAGACGCCCTGGCCTTCTGTGTTTTCACCGGTGGAGCTGGGGGAGCCATTTTGGGAAGTGCTGAAGTTTTTGAGCCGAACGACTGATTCTCTGTAGAGCCTCTAGCAGATGCGGAGCTTTCACCCGGATGTTCAGGTTTAGAGAGACCCTGCAGATCTGCTGTCTGATGGAACACGGAGACGTCTGTCCAGTTGAGATCCAAGGATCCGTCTGGAGAGCCAACAGACCAGCGGTATTCTCGTTTGGTGACGTGTGCTGGCTCCTCCTGCCTTGTCTGCTCCCTTTCCTCCTTCCCTGCAACACTCTTTGACCTCTCCGGCTTCAGAGGAACAATCCTTGTGATTTCTGATTGGAAGCTGCTGTCTGACAGGTGGTGAAGAGATGTCCTCTGGCCACTGTCTCCTACCAATCCTTCAGCTTCCTCTCCACCAGAGCTACTAATCTTTCTCTCGTGTGTCTTGACTTGTCGAAGTTTTACTTCTGCAAGTTCTTTGTTATCAATAAAGCCCTTTCCTCTTAGCTTTACTACACACTCTCCTTTAACACTGAAGAATGAGCTATCATGCTCTATATTCCCAGGTCCATTGAATGAGCCTAAATCAATACTAGCCTGGTTCACCTTTCTCTTCACCGGCTCTCCTTCTTGACTTGACTCTTTGCCTTCCCCTGCTGACAAATCCTCTTTTTGGTTGTCTTTACACGCACTGACAAAGCAATCCTTTCCTAATCCCTGATCATCTGTCGTCATGAGCTCAGGAGAAAAATCACAATGATTTCCTCGTTTAGACGTTTTGTCTGAAGTGTTGTCTGAGTCTGAGTCTTCATCTTCCTCATAAGAAGAAGTGCTGGCAGCTTTGTTCCTGGCAACCTCCGTGTGCATTCCCAGGTTTAGACTCTGGGGTCTTCGTTTTTTACTTGGTTTAAATCCCATCTTTTCCTTGATTTGCCGTGAGCCTGGAGCCACATTGTTGTTTGCCTCAGGGTCTAAAGTTTGAAATGGTTTGCTTTGAGTTTTGTCTTGAAACCAGTCTACGTTCTCAGCTAACTGAAGCACAGAAGATTGCGTCTCAGAGCATATGCCTGCCTCCCTGGATGCTTTTGTTGATGAACATTCATCAGTATCACTTTTCACGTCTTTCCTGTCATACTGTGCCACCTCTTTATGTAGCATCTTGGCAATGTCTATCTCTTTTTCCAGCTCCTTTTTCTCCCATGCGAAATCAGATATGTGAGATGTATTCTTTTCTTCTGCCATCAAGCCATGGTCTTGTTGAAAAGGTTGCTGTTTTTCAATCAATACCCACTCCTCAGAGCCCTACATGTTGGCATAGATTAAGCACAGTTAGACATGCCAGGCACAACAGCTAGCAAACAATGAACGTCACATACTGCTTTCCATCTCAGAAGAGGGAATAAAAAGTGCCACTGCTATTTAATGAAATATTAGTACAGTATTTTCTGGTGTATAGGTCGCACCTGTGTGTAGGTCGCATTGTCCAATTATCACCAATAGATTGGAAAAATCCCTAGATAGGTCGCACCGGTGTATAGGTCGCACCTACGTTTAGCTCTGCTGCAAATGTCTGCCACAGGAGCGCACAGCAAGGCTTTTAAGAAGATTAACACTTGAAAACAATTATTTGTTTGATAAAAACTATAGCAAATATATGTTTGAGCTGAACTTTTCCTTAATAAATGAACGTAATTGTGAAATGAGCTGGATTTAAAAATTTGTTTCACCGAAAATGATAACAAGCCATATATTTTAACACTAGACTCTGTGTCATCAAACGGGTTAATCACTAAACTCTCGGTCATGTGCTCATACAGTTTGCACTACTTCTCATACTTGCACTAATGTCTGTATTACATCACTGCCTATAATCATAATACTGTTTACATTCTCTGTTTACATTTATTAATACTGTTTACTTTTATTACTACTGCTTACATGTAATTACTACTGTTTACATTTATTTACACTACTCTAATATCTACACCACTGCTGGTACATATACAGTGTGCTCTGAACGGTCTTATTTAGGGATGCCCAATGTGCCTTACTGCATATGCCACTTTTTGCCTCTACAACAACATCAACTACTACCTCATACATATACTGTGTACATTGACTCATACGCTGCTTTGCCACTTTGCAAATGTCAATGCTAGAAACCTTTAGTTTATTTTAGTTATACTTTTTATACTCTTTTTTTTATACTAGTATGCAAAAACTCAGGACAATATTATGTTCATTAAATGTTTAATGTTTTAGTTTTAGAGTTGGTGTAAATTTTCATACTCTTATACCACTATGCAAAAAACTCAGGACAGTGTTAGGTTTACTATTTTATGCTTATGTCTATTATTATATGTTTCAGTGTTTCAATGTTTAGATGTTTACTGTTGCACCGAGGGACTGAGAGAAACGCAATTTCGGTCCTGTGTATGTCCTGCACTGTACATATTGCAGATCTGACAATAAAGTTGACTTTGACTTTGACTTTGATATAGGTCGCACCTGAGTATAGGCTGCAGGCCTTAAAAAAAACATTAAAGGGTGCGACCTATACACCGGAAAATACGGTAAACCCTGGAATTTATATATACAGTAAATGATATACAGTAGGTAGATATCATGATAAAAACTGAGTTGGACCAACCCATATTGTGATAATCTTTTGATAAGAAAAGAACAGTTAAAAAAGTGCAACCTCAGGTGAAGTCACCACAGTCTTCTGGACGAAACCCTCAGAAGACAGAATGTTAACGGGGTCCTTTCCCATTTGCCAGCCCCCCAACTGGCCGGCACGCAGCAGAGGAGAGAGTTTAAAAGAAACAGAAACAGCTATTAGAGCTCAGACGCACACCGAGGAAGATTAGTACGGTACACAATTTCGTGCAAAAGCAAGAAAACCAAAGTCAGAAATCTGATACACATGTGGCCTTACTGAGTACATTCATTAAAAACAATTATAAGAACTTCTATTTAAAATATGTTAACTTGTGGACCTGACACACTCAGAAACCCACAACCAAATGTGCAAAGACAGGCCAAGAAAATATTTATTTCAGTCATTACAAAACAACCAGAGTTTGACAGGGTTTCATGAAAAACATCATGAAGTGGACCAACCTTCACCTGTTGGTCATGCATAACAACATTCCCATTTCTCTGAATTAAAGTTGTAAGGAAAATTACAATTTCTGCAGCAGACACATTGTAGCAGGAGATATTTACACAAAAACGTTTTTTTAAACTTTTAATTGAATACCTATTGGTAACATACTGGTATGTACAGTACTGTACGTACCGTTACTGTACATACTGTACATATGTACAGTATGTACATATGTGCATATGTATAGCATGCACAGTACTGTATTACAGTACATGTACACAGTATATGCACACTGTACATATGTACAGTACTTAAAGTTCATATGTACACAGTAGGGATGGGGCCGATCCGATCCAGTATCGGCATCCGATACCAGCATAATTTACGTATCGGATTTTCCGATCCAACTTGCCGATATTTCCAATACTTGATGTATGTCAGAGAGCACTTATATTGCACCATACTCTGTGACTTCTGCCTTAACATTGTGTGAGTTAAACCCAATGAAGACACTCTGAGCCTCACAACAGTTACATACTCAAACTCTAATAGCACACAAGAGGCAGGTCTATATCACAGATGTCACGGAACACTAAACTACTGCTAAGCATTATGGGAAATCAACACAGTCCACTCCCCGTTTTTTAGTTTCGTTTTTGATTGTGGCACTATGAGTTGTAATTCTTGTTGGTTTTGATCAACAGTTACAGATTTAAAGTATGCATTGAATTTACATTTATAAATTCAATGCATAATTTAAATCTGTTTGAACCCAGATTTAAGGATTGGATCGGAAGTAAAAAATGTGGATCGGTGCATCCCTAGTACACAGTATATGTACACTGTACATATGGACAGTGTGTTACATACGTACAGCATGTACTGTACGTAGTAAGCATGTATAGTACTGTACATACTGTACATATGTACAGTGTAAACATACTTTGTACATGTACTGTACGTACTGTACATATGTACAGTAAATGTTTTTTTAACAGTGCCTTTATTTATTAACATTAATGCAAGATTCACACTTATTTTCAGTGGCTGCAAATACTTCAATGTACAATGGACAGGGGAGGGGGACAAAGTTTTTCCCCCCTACCCATGGTGACCTGCTCTGTAATTTCATTCGTCAGATTTTTTTTTCAACCTTTATTTATACAGGTAGTCTCACTGAGTCATGAGGACCCCATCCCACCCCCCACCCCCAAAGAGAGATATGTATTGGGCAGCTATGTGAACGCCCTGGTGTGATGAGGTCAAATGTATTGGTGGCATGAGCTCGTTAGCCCGTCAAAAAATAAATCCATAAATTAGCCACAGCATTGTATAATAATAATAATAATAATGTCTATTCCTGTCATCTGCGTATGTTCCCATACACAGACGAAATTCGTCTCTGCATTTAACCCAACCACCTACCAGGTGGTGCAGTGAGCAGCCCGAAAGCGCCCGGGGAGCTGGAGAAATAGGTGTGCACTCATAGACACCCCAAGCTGGGTAGTGGCCGGGGCGCGAACCCGCGACCTTCGGGTCCGTAGTCAAAAACCCTGCCATAAGCCGCTGTTTTTAAAGCGTGTGAAAAAAGTAGCGGCTTATAGTCGTAATATGTAATAAAGTGCAAGAAACGTTGCCTGAGGCAATTTCTGCACCAAAAAAGAACAATTTAAAAATCATAATCTCACCTAACGGTACTAGTTTACAGAATTAGACGAATGCTTAAAGAGGAACTAAATTCAGAAATAACTTTTTTTAGCTGATAAACTCCCTAGAATGTGTTCTAAATGTTTCACAGCACTATGTCTGTGTTAATTTTAAGATATTTGTGCATATATGTCTAAATTTGCGATATTTGGTCTAAAAACGTGTTTACGGTAGTCCTATGGGTTGAACTGTGGTATTGCACCCTAATTTCCTTATTTGTCTACGATTCGCACTGTGACGTATTTTCGCACGCTTTCGTCACGAAAGTGTTTCAAGCAGAGCCAATCCCCTGCGGAGATGAGAAGGTCCTCGCTGCAGTTCATACCTTATATGGAAGTGGTACATTGCACTCCATAAATGTACTGTACTGCAACAGAGCATATTATAGTTTTTGGAATGGCACTAGTTATTTGTGTATTTCAACCTATTTATTCCAAGACTACCTTCCACTTCATCAAAACTGTTTGGCTGTATTTGTGTTCTTATTGTGCGATGGACAAGTGATGCCTGAATGCCTGGTTGGGGCAGTGGTGGAGGTACAGGTTTGCAATCTGGATGATCCAGGTTCAATCCCCGGTCACGGAGAACCTTATGGTATTATTTTCATTTTTTAAGCCTTTTGTTTTGGATAGATCGGGTGGAATAGATAAATACATCTACGTATTTATTCTTTGTTGTTGCTTGTTTTAAGTGGTGTATTACTAATGTAATTTTAACATTCAGAAACAATGACGGTCTCTCGCCCTGGCCACACCTCCTCGCTCAGCCCACACCCGCCTCCCCCTCCTTTAGGCGGTGTCTGTTGACGCGCCCATTTTTCTGCATTTTTCAAATCCTGTGCTGGGGCGGGGCTATCTCCGGACGGTGGGGTGAGCTACACTTTAAGAGATTTTGAACACGTGCCACTAATCAGCAATAAAAAAAAATCACTGTTGACTGTCTCTGTGCTTAACCTCAATGTTGTTTTAAAATGACTATACAGGTATATCTAACACTGACACTGATTAAATGTCTAAAACTGAGTAAATCTCACTTTCAAAATGCTTCTGTCTCTGCTGCTTGTCTGTCATCCACCAGGATCTCATTGATATTTAAATAGCTACATCTGGAACTCCAGGAAAAAAACACTCCATTGCACGCACAACCTAAAACATTATGCTGATTTAACAAGTTCTAATGAGTATATTTGCAGAGAAACAACTGAACTACTTTTGTTAATCATATTAAATTGCTGTTTTATTTCTACTTTTCTAGTCTTTTAATTCTATCACCCATCTAAATGTTCATAACATGACAAGAACACCTCAAACTTCTTGATGTGTAAACAAGAATAACTTTTTTCAATCTTCTTCAACCAGCTCCTCCTACTCACTGCCTTTTTCTCAGGTGTTCCAGTTGGAGAGCTGGCAGACAGACGCTTCTCGCGGTTCATCAGCTTGCTGTTTGGTTCCCTCAGGGCTCTCTTCAGCTCGTTAATGCTGGCCTGATGTTTCAGCAAGACGTCCTGCGATTTATTCAGGAACTGGAAAAGAATGTGAGGCATGCGGAAGTCGAAGAAATTAGCAGTACATCAAGTATGTCAAAAAATGACCGTACACTTGTGTTAATAATAAATTAATTTTGTAATTTATAATTGATTTTGTGCCCGATGATGTTACTGGTATAAAGCTGGAAACAACTGTTCCAGCAAAAACAAATGAGTGCCATAATTAAACCTCATGCTGCAATTTCAATGAACTGGATTATTGTAAATATTTAATAAATTATTTGCTGACTAAATTTAGCATCTAATTAGGGATTTTCTTTTATTATAATATTTGTTATTATTGGAACAATGATAAAATCATTTTTGGGAGGCATTCAGTAAGAGCTGTATTTTATCTCAGCTTGATATGTTCTACTCCACAACAGTTCTGAGTAAAAGGCTTTATGCATTTTAAGCCATTTTTATTTTTTATTGTCAAAATATAATACATTAAAGATACATTAAATGGTAAATAAATGGTAAATGGGGCTTATTTATATAGCGCTTTCCAGCCCCCTATTAGGGGCCCCAAAGCGCTTTACAATACCAACCATCCACCCATTCATACACACACTCATACACCGGTAGCGGCAGACTGCCATGCAAGGCGCTTTCCAGTCCTACCGGGAGCAACATTAGCAGCAAATACCCATGCAGCACAATATAATTCAGCCACTTCTAACAATACAGTATTCAATAAGAGTTTTGATTTAATGCACTGAGATTTAATTGAAAATTATAGATCAATATTTGTAAAATTTGACAATTTTGTATAGGTTTATGAGGTCAGTTGAGGTCAGAAGAGAGGAGCTGAGCTGTCAACTTTAGCACTTTGAGATTTTTATTAATGAAAAGTGCGGTATAAATTGAATTAATTACTATTATTATTATCAACTGATCACCACCTGGTAGTGAGCTGGATCAGATGGCGGGGGAAGATGCCGGACAGACCTGGTAGACCCAAACGTGTAGTGAGGGTTTGCTGTGAACGCCTTGCAGAAGATCTCGTCAGAGAGATCTTCAACTCACACCTCCGGGAGAGCTTCAACCTAAGGAGTACTGCAGCCTTGGCTGTTTCTGAGGCAAAAGCTCGGATGTGGTAGGAGTTCATTGAGACCTTGGATAATGACTCTCGGTCGGCTCCGAAGGAGATTCTGGCAAACCATCAGATGGCTGAGGAGGGGAAAATAGCACTTTACTAACACTGTATTCATTGAAGGTGGGGTGCTGTTGACCTCAACCAGTGATGTCGTCGGGAGGTGGAAGGAATCATTCTTGGACCTTCTCAATCCCACCAGCATGCCTTCCATGGAGGAAGCTGAGTCGGGGGACTTTGGGGTTGAAACATTCATAACTGTGGTGGAGGTCGCCGAAGTACAGTAGTTTAAAAGCTCTGAGGTGCCAGGAGTGGATGAGATTCACACTGATTTCCTTAAGGCTCTGGATGTTGTGGGGCTGTCTTGGTTGACACGCCTGTGTGGACATCGGGGGCAGTGCCACTGGATTGGCAGACTGGGGTGGTGGTTCCCCTCTTCAAAAAGGGGGACCGGAGAGTGTGCTCCAATTATAGGAGCATCACTCCCCTCAGCCTCCCTGGTGAGGTCTATTCAGGGGTACTGGAGAAGCGAGTCCGATCGTTGGTTGAACCTCAGATCCAGGAGGAACAATGTGGGTTCCGTCCTGGCCGTGGAACACTGAATCAGCTCTTTACCCTCACTAGGATTCTCGAGGGGTCATGGGAGTTTGCCCATCCTGTCTACATGTGTTTTGTGGATTTGGAGAAGGCATCTGACAGTGTTCCTTGGGGTACACTGGGGGGGGGGCTCCATGAGTATGGGATTGGCGGCCCATTGCTACGGGCTGTTCAGTCCCTATACAAGCGGTGCGAGAGCTTGGTTTGCATTGCCAGCAGTAAGTCGGACCACTTCAAGGTGGGAGTTGGACTCTGCCAGGGCTGCCCGTTGTCACCGATTCTGTTCATAACTTTTATGGACAGAGTTTCTCGGTGCAGCCAGCTGACAGAGGGTTTCCGCTTCGGTGGCCTCAGGATTCCATCTCTGCTCTTTACAGATGATGTGGTCCTGTTGGCGTCATTGTGCCGTGATCTTCAGCTCTCACTGGAACGGTTCGAAGCTGTGTGTGAAGTGGCTGGGATGAGAATCAGCACCTCCAAATCTGAGGCCATGGTCCTCAACCGGAAAAGGGTGGATTGCTCTCTTCAGGTCGAGGGTGAGGTTCTGCCTCATGTGGAGGAGTTCAAGTATCTTGGGGTTTTGTTCACGAGTGAAGGAAGAATGAAACTTGAGATTGACAGACGGATTGGTGCAGTGTCTGCAGTATTGCAGACTCTGTACCGGTCCATTGTGGTGAAGAGAGAGCTGAGCTGTAAGGCAAAACTCTCTGTTTACTGGTTGGTCTATGTTCCTACCCTCATCTATGGTTATGAGCTCTTTGTAGTGACCGAAAGAATGAGATTACGGATACAGGTAGTTTAAATGAGTTTCCTCCGCAGGGTAGCTGGACTCTCTCTTAGAGATAGGGTGAGAAGTTCGGTTATCCAGGAGAGACTCGGAGTAGAACCGCTGCTCCTCCACATCGAGAGGAGCCAGTTGAGGTGGTTTGGGCATCTGGTAAGGATGCCCCCTGTACATCTCCCTAGGGAGGTGCTTTGGGCATGTCCGACTGGGAGGAGACCCCGAGGAAGATCCAGGACATGCTGGAGAGACTATGTCTCTCGGTTGGCCTGGGAACTGGAATCCTCCATGAAGAACTGGAAGAGGTGGCTGTAGAAAGAGATGTTTGGGCTTCCTTGCTTGTTATGTATCCTGAAGGGATATTAATGAATAGTTTTAAACCTCACAGTAGTTTAGGTCAGCTACAGTCTGCTAAAGTACCTGCAGCCTGCTGCTACACTTTTTTTAACTCAGCTAATCAGGCTTGATTAGCTGTGCTGCAACACCTGCTGAGTCTCTGCCTTTTATCAGAGTCAGAGTCAGAGTCAGAGAGTCTTTAATGTCATTTGCACCGCATGTGGTACATGTGATGAAAACGAGATTATGTACACGGGGTCCCAGTTACATCCAACAACAAATGCAAGAGAAAAACAGTAATAACATCTAGAATTAACTAAGAAAAACATCAACTAGTAATACACTAAGCCCTAATGTAGTGGAAAAACATCATTATAAACAGCAGCACGAACATGAGTCTGTATGAGCAGATGGTCACAGATGAACACAGCAACAAGAAAACAGATCAGCATCAGCATGATGTGATATTTTGCAGTGTTTATTTTATTTTATTTATTCATTCATGAGTCTAACAGCCTCAGGGTAGAAGCTGTTCCTCAGTCTAGTGGTTCTACATTTGATGCTCCTCAACCTCCGTCCTGAGGGGAGTGGGGCAAAGAGTGAGTGTGCTGGGTGAGTGAGGTCTTTCATGATGCAGGTGGCTCTTTTCCTGCATCTGGAGGTGTAAATGTCTGTGATGGTGGGGAGACTGACTCCAACAGACTTCTGTGCAGCCTTCACCACTCTCTGTAGAGCTTTCCTCTCTTATATGCTCTGAGCTAAGACCAGAACTGGGTGGAGGTTGGTTGAAGCCAGCAGAGGTCTTATGGTCAATCCAGCTGAAGGTAATACGTTTATGTTTGCTGAATACAACTGTAAGTTTGTGCAGGGTTGTGTAGCTTATGTGTGCAGGGAGTTTCTCCACCCTCCCTGGCTGTCGTTTGCTCCTGTTGGAGTGTATGTGTACTGGAGCACCTGCATGCTCTTGTGGACTCTTTATAGAGAGTCGTGTGAGCTCCAGATAAACTAGAGTGGAGGACCTGAGCCGTTGGGGGCTCTTATCTGAGTCACAGAGAACTGGGCTCTGGTGTGCTGTCTACTGGAGACAGCTGTGTTGACTCTTGCTTTTTTTTTTTTTGCTCTCTCCTCATAACTTTACTTTCATAACTTTTCAGGTTGGGTAAGACTGGTAGTCCCATTTTTGCCTTTTTGTTTAATCTTTTAGGCCAAGTGGTTTTTGTACAGGTAGATCGCTGTCCAAACAGGCTCCAACGGCTCTGTATAGAGTTGGCCCTGTTATGCCGGGTACCCACCAAACGCGTTTCGGGCGGCGGAAGCGGCCGGTTTACATTGAAAGTCTATGTTGAGGCGCGTCGAATCGTGAAGCGGCGCGCTTTGAGCGTTTCAAGCGGCGCAGCAGTTCTTTTTCGCGCATGCGACGCGTCCGAAGGAGCCAACGCGTCGAGCAGCTAAAGTTCAAATATTTGAACTTTTGACGCTCGCCGCATCGCAGCAACCAATCTGGAGAGCTCTGCTATGTGATGACGCAACGACGACGGGACTTTTTTTAGACTTTTTAAACTTACCCCATCGAGCCTCCATGAAGAAAACAGCCTCCGGTAAGAAACTTGGCATTTTTACAGTTGCCGCTGTCCGCTCGAGCGTACGATCACCCCAAACATTAAAAAAAAAAACGTTTTAATCTCAACAAAGACTTTCGGAGCTGCAGTTCGGCTCGTAGAAAACCCACTCAAGTAGTGAGGCTGCACGGTGGCACAACTGGTAGAGCTGCTGCCTCTCAGCGAGCAGGTCCCCGGTTCAAATCCCGGTCCGGGGGCCTTTCTGGGTGGAGTTTGCATGTTCTCTCCGTGCATGCGTGGGTTTTCTCCGGGTGCTCCGGTTTCCTCCCACAGTCCAAAAACATGCATGTTAGGCTGATTGGTAACTCTAAATTGTCCCTAGGTGTGAGTGAGACAGGTCCCTCTTGTAAATGAGTCCCCGTGGCTCAACGAGGCTAGCCTGTATAAATAAAGGTTGAATGAATGAACTAACGAGGCTCACGTACTGCTGATTTCGTCTGCACAAGAAACAACCGGAAAAGGAGCCAGACGCTCCTCCCACTGCGCGTCATCAGACGCGTCTTCAATGTGAACAGATTCTGGTGACAAGCGGCCAAAAGGGTGCGGCAAGAGTGTTTTGACGCGTTCGGTGGGTACCTGGCATTAGGCAGCGTTATTTTCTGTTTGGCTAGCTTACCCAATCCTTCATTCAGTTGTTACTTTGTTTTCTTTTGTTTGTGACGTGGGACGCGTGGAGAAGCTGGTGATGGTTCCCGACCGGAGGGAGCTGTTGCAGAAGACTTCATCAGTGACAACACTTTTAGTTTAGTTAATAAAGTTATGTTAAACCTTTTCCTTGTGTCCTACGTCCTTCAAATATGTTGTGACTTTTACCGGTCGTAACACTGCTGAAGCTGCTGCCCCCGCAACCCGACTTCGGAACAAGTGGAAGATGATGGATGGATGGATGGATGGATGGATGGATGGAAGGTCAATTGGTTGTTGCAGCCATCTTGATTGAAGATAAATGCAAATGTTGTGTGTGTATATCCAGTGATTACTTTCTGTAAGTTTCACTAAATGTTCACCAACGGTTCATGAGGCAACTTGGTAACAAACAAACAAACAAACAAACAAACCCACACATGTACACAAAGCAGGAAATACATTCCTAAATGTCAAAAATCTTTACAGGAATTCTTTGAAGGCTAAATAAAGAGTAACATGAAAAGCATACAGAAAATACCATGGTTGAGAATGGGTACCTCCTTTTTGTGCAGAGGAGTGGTCTCCTGGTCCAACTGAGAGAGCTGAGTTGGGGCAGGAGAAAGATGTGCAAAACAAAGTGCAGAGGTGAAGGGTGCAGGCTCAGACAGTGCAGGAACAAAGGGAGAAATAAGTGAACAAGGTAGGGAGTCCGTTAGATGACAAGCAGGCACATAGAGTGAAAGAACAGGTCTGACAATGTTGACACAATGAGATGACAAACTGAAAGAATCTGGAGAACATAATCAAAAAGCTTGCATGAAGCATCTCACATGAAAAATGTCAGATGGCAGAATGTGGTAAATTTCACTGTTCTTTTTCTACCATTCTGTTGTAACT
Organism: Garcialebias charrua; assembly: GCA_038048925.1. Taxonomy (NCBI): domain Eukaryota; kingdom Metazoa; phylum Chordata; class Actinopteri; order Cyprinodontiformes; family Rivulidae; genus Garcialebias; species Garcialebias charrua. The sequence continues at coordinate 14,064 of JBBPBX010000695.1, read as the reverse complement.
GTGTAGGATCGTTGTTCAGATGCATAGTTCGGTCCAAGCTTCAGCTGTTGGACAGAAGGCCAACATTTGCTTCTAGACTACTTTGGCCTACAGAGTTTGTGGATGAGTCAATGACTGCGAGGTGCCCTGGTCCTGGAGCTATAAAAACAGGTCTGAATCATCAGTCCCTTAATGCCGAGCTGACAGTTGGTGCAGAGCAGTCCCACACTTTTTCAGCATGGAGCTACTTTTAAAATGACCAAGTCAAAGTGATCCATCTAATATAAGACCTCGTTTACACAGACCAACCTCTGGAAACGTTAGTGTTTGTCAATGTTTATTGGAGGTAATAAACAAAAAATGAGCGGGTGTATACAAAAACGCTATGGTTTCCATGTCAGTCAGGTTGCCAGATAAGAAATTGTGAACTTTTTTTAAAATGTAATCTTTATTTCACTAGGATATCAACCCATTGAGATAAAAAAAAAAAACTCTTTTTAAAGGGAGTCCTGGCCAAACTAAAGTAATGTGGCTTTAAAATGATAGTATTTTGACCTAAACTGTCATATGTGCTGAGAAAAGATATTCTAAGATGAGGTGTGTGTTGAGTTTGTTGAACATGTGCTCAGAAAATGAGGGGTAAATAAGACAGCTGCATTCATTGTGCATGCACCGTCTGCATGACATGCAGTCCAAACTGGTGAACACATTGTCTATTTGGAACTGGATTTTATCCGTTTTGCTCCTACATATTATGACATTATCATTGATTTTACTTGATTTTATCACTTGTTTTATTTGATTTTTGCTTTTGTTGCACTTTGTAGCACTTTGGGATTTTTATTAATGAAACGTGCATTATAAATTGAATTCATTATTATTATTATTATTATTATTATTATTATTATTATTATTACATGCTGAAAAAGGATGAGTAGCATAAAAACTCTCTACTCTCTGACATTTATTATAACTGTTATTAGTGCAGAAAAACAGTGGACTGCGGCCACCAGGAATGTGCATGTGCCACTTCACACCTGTGGGCAGCTGTGGCTGAGTGGTTGGCGCAGTCTTCCTCCAAAGGGAGAGTTGGGGGTTCGATTCCACCAGCAGTCACATGCTGAAGTGTCCCTTGGCAAGACACTGAACCCCTCATTGCCTCTGATGTGTGTCTCATCGATGTATAAATGTGATCTAAAGCTCTGATTAGTCTTTGTATAGATCTAGTAGAGTGCTGAATGAATGGGTCAATGAGGACATAGATTGTGTTGTAAAGCGCTTTGAGTATCTTGATAAGATAGAAAAACGCTATATAAGTACAGTCCATTTACCATTTACCTGTGGAGCATGTCACGTCTCCGTTGGGTTTCCCCAAAAAAATCTCCACTCTGAGACCTGGTTTCAGAAATCTTTGGTTTCAGAGAGAATGAGGCTGTTGTCTGTTCATTCAACCTTTATTTAGTCGGGTAAATCTTATTGAGCCTCGTGGGCTCATTTACGAAAGTGAACCGCTAAAACTAAAGTAAAGTAAAGTCTGTAAATGAACAGCTGAACCACGGCAGAAAGGCTGTGGTTTCACGTCGTGTAAACGGGGCCTCAGACTGGCTGCCCTGTCTGTCAATCAAGCAATACATTTCATAGAGGGATGACAGGCTGACGTCTGTTTTTAAATGCCATGTGATCTACCCATTATACCTTTGCGATCGACTGGTAGATCGAGATTGACCGGTTGATAAATTGAGCAACCCTGGTGTAGAGTGTTTGTGTCGGCATGTTGTCTAACTAGTGTCAGGCATAAACTGCTCTGCTTTATGGCCAAATGTTTTCACTTTGGTCTGTCAAACAAGCATTGTTCCAGATGTCTTGTGATTTGTTCAGATATAACTTTGCAAACCTGAGTGTGACTTCCTCCTCAGCATTGACTGAACATCAACATGAATGATATAAACTACCATTTTTTTCTGCAGCACTCGTCTACTTCCTAACTCCAACCGAAGGCTTAAGGATGGACGTTCTTAATACAGTAATGACGTGGTGCATAAATAACTTGAGCGACAGCCTCAGATATACTATGAAAAGATGAGTACTGAGGGAAAAGTACTGTTTCCAGATATGCATACAGATGAACAGACACCAAATACCTCCTGTTTACTGTCATCTGGTGAGCCAGCTTCCTCCTTATTGCCAGCAGATGTTAAAGAATAAAGAAAGCAAGTTAGAAACAGAGAGCCAGGCTTGAGTTTTCTTTTCTAAGAAGAAAGTGAAAGGGTTAAATAGTATCAAGCTGTTAGCAGGATTTGTAAGTGCAGTGTAGGTATAACAGTCTGAGTGAAAAGAGAAGACATATCTAAAGCTAAATCCTCAACAATCACTATGAAGTTAACCCGGATAAAAAGCTAGTGCCACACATATTTACACCATCCCTTCTGTCATCAGTGCATGTCAAAACCAGTGATATCTACTTTAAAACTGGGAATATCTTACATTTTGGATATTACCACAGTGGAAACAGCAACCTTGTAGGTTATTAGACAAGGTGTATTTACCATAAATTCTTTCTTTCTATTCGGGGTGGTGTTGCCATCCGGACTCAGCTCCTGCTCTGTCTCTTGGCTCTGCTCCTGGTCCTGGTCCTCTTCATCCTGCTCCAGACTGGGCTCCAGCTCAGTCTCCTGCTCTTCCACAGATGGACTGTGCAGCCGTTGCTGTTCACTGACGCTGCGGTGAGACAGGACATCATGGTTCTCACACATGGATGATACCGGCCGGGAGAACTCTGCTGGTCAGAAAACATTTTTACATGTACCGTATTAATTAATTACATGTACTGTATTAAAGAAGTAAGCATTCAACTAACATCATTTTAGAGATAGTTTGATGTTTTAGACTAGAGGCTCTGTCTGTCTAAAGTTAAAAACTGTTTTGCATTGCACTTTGTCTTGGCTGATGGAGCAGCACAGTTTTCCCACTGGTAAAAAATATTTCATTTCATTTCACCTTCATTTAAGCAAGCATAAACTCTAAGAACAAATTCTTATTTACAGAGCTGGCCTGGAAGCACAAGCAGGTACTTGTGGGGTCATGAGAAGGGAAGTAAGGTAAAGCAATAAAATATAGAAGTCAACAGCAAACAAAGAAATACAAGTTCATTAAACATAGTTCATTGTCAAGGTCAGAAGACATTACTATGCAAGAAAACATTTGTAAGTATTAAAAAAAAGGTTTGTAAGCTCAATCATCCAGGTAAATAACAACAAAAAATGTTAAATTGTGTCATTTGGACCAGTTTCTTTAAGTGAGAAGCGTTTTGTCCCACATCCAGAGAACTTCCTCAGTCTATGGCCTCCCAACAGGATCTGTCCCTAAGTAGCTTGCACTGCTGTGTTTCAAACCAACCTCCTGTTGGAATCTCAGAAGTAGGCTTTTAACACGTACAAAGTATCTTTGCAAGTATCTATAAAAACGGCTTTGAATTATTTTTAGATTTACTTACACTAATGACAGAATTTTTTTTTGTTTAAAACTGCTAATGATTTTTACACAATCTGTCTTTATCCCTATTTCCAGTCATCATGACTAAAATCTATCTTGCTCCAACTTTGGCCAAATAGGCCCTAAACTGTGCAATCCATCCATCCATCCATCCATCCATCCATCCATCCATCCATCCATCCATCCATCATCCTTACCTGCTTCTTCCTTTCTGGGTCAAGGTGGTCACTGGTGCCCATATCCAGCAGTCACTGTACAAGAGGCAGGGGACACCCTGGACAGGTCTCCAGTAAATTACAAGGACACATAGAGACAAACCAGACAAGCAACCATTCACTCTCTCACTCACACCTAGAGACAATTTAGAGTTACCATCAGTCTAACATGCATGTTGTTGGTCTGTGGGAGGAAACCGGAGTACCTGGAGAAAACCCACACATGCATGGAGAGAACATACAAACTCCACCCAAAAAGGCCCCCAGCCAGGATTCAATCCGGCAACCTTCTCACTGAGAGGCAACAGCTCTACTGGCTGCCACCCATTCCTAAAATCACTGATCTAAACTTTTAAAGATTAATTTCTAAGGTGCACTTAATATGTAAACTCAAACGTACATCGTTTTGTCCTCACCATCAGGCTCACTCACCTCCATCTAAGCTCCTGGACAGCAGGTACCTCTTGCTGGTGGAGCGCTCAAAGCGAGGAGCAGGACGGTCTATAAGAGCACTGGCCTGCCGAGTTTGAGCCTGCGTCCTTCCACTGTATCGGAACTTTGAACCCATCACCAAGAAGCCTTTAGGGGGAGGCTCTGGAGATACCAAGCTGTGAAATAAAACCTGTACTTAATACTGCCCCCAACAGAAGCAGAAAGATGAGCTTTGCAGCTGAACATCAATGGTTCAGGGCTAAATCACTGACATCATTCTGTTGTTGTTCTCATCTACAAGTGGGACAACACAGCTGATGAGGCCCTACAGGACTGCTTTGAAATAACACATTGGCAAATATTTGCAGACTCAGGTGAGGGTGACATCAGTGCATACACAGACTCTGTCATAGGCTACATAGGAAAGTGCATTGATTATGTTGTGACTAAAACCTCTATCTGAACTTACCCTAACCAGAAACCATGGGTTGGACCAGAGGTTCGTGTTAAACTTAAAGCACATACCGCTGCCTTTAAATCTGGAGACCCCGAGACCTACAAAGCAGCAAAATAGGACTTCAGAAAGACCATCGGGACTTCTCAGAGGAAATACAGGAAGAGAGTGGAATCTTCCCAACAGTGCAATGACCAGACTTGCACGTGGCATGGACTACACAGCAACACAGACTACAAGGGGAAGAACAAGTCAGTGGAGCTATGCAGCACATCATTTCCAGACAAGCTCAACACCTTCTATGTCCAATTTGATGCAAACAACACCACGTCATCAGACCACATGTGGACAGAGAGGTCGCCACACTCTGTTTAGACACTGCTACAGTGGGATGGGTGTTCAAGAACGTAAAGCCTTTCAAATCACAAGGGCCTGAGGGTATCCCAGGACGGGTGATGAGAGTGTGTGCTAACCAACTGACCAAGGCGTTTACCAACATCTTGAACCTGTCTCTGAACCAATCTATTGTGCCCACCATCTTCAAGACCTCTACTGTTGTCCCGATCCCAAAGACCTCTGTAGCATCCTGCTTTAATGACTTTCAGCCCATAACATTAGCTATGTGTACATGGGCAAAAGTTTGTGACCGGATTGAAATGTGCTCTGATTGCATAATTAAATTGTACTGTTTACATGGGCTCAATCCGTTCATGACAAGCGTTTACATGCAGCAGGCTTTTATTCTGACCAGAAGAACAGACATGCGCAGAGTGGTACACTCCCCCTTTTAAAAGAAAAACGAAGAGGAAGTTGCTTTCGTGAAAACCACAGAAGAAGAAGTTACTTCCGGGACGAAAGTAAACAGATGCGCCAAAAATGGACCCGCGCCAGACTGTAATGACGGTGATGGAGTTTTTATTACACTCCCTGATTGAGCTACAGGCAAGCAACGCATGCTTTTAGTCTTTTTTATTCTCAAGATGAGAGCGCTGGAAAAGGAGACATGTAGTGGAGGGGTGCGCTGCCACGCGTAGCGCACATGCGCAGTCAGGACAGTCTTCCACGGTCCGATAAAAGGAACAGAACATGTGTTTACATGCGCACCGATCGGGCTACGGATCGGCGTAAACCACCCGTTTCGAACGGATCGCAAATTAGGTCGGATCACGCCGAATACACAAAAAATAACCCGACCGGGGTGTTTACATGACGCACTTTTGATCCGATCGGCCGTTTGATCCGATTACTTATGTCCATGTAAACATAGCTACTCACATCTGTCATCATGAAGTGCTTTGAGCAAATGATCAACACCCCTACAGATCATAGTGGATCAATCAGTTTGCTGCTGATTGATCCACTATGAGAAGGTGCTGTATTCAGCTCAGTCTACAGATGATGCCATTGCTTTAGCAGATCACAGCTCCCTCAACCATCTAGAGAAGGAAAACACCTACAGGTATGTGAGAATGCTCTTCATTGACTACATCTCAGCATTCAACACCATAATCCCCTCCAAACTGGTCTCCAAGCTTACAACACTGGGACGTCCTCACCAACAGACCACAGGCAGTGAGAATCAGCATTCACCTCTCCTCCACACTAGTCCTCAGCACGGTATACCTCAGGGCTGTGTCCTCGGTCCACTCTTGTGCTCTCTGATCATGCATGACTGTACCAGCAGGCACAGCTCTAACATCATCTTCAAGTTTGCTGGTGACACCTGGACCAATGTGGGCCTCATCACCAACAACAACTAGAGTGCCCACATAGATGAGGTGAAATCACTGACCAGCTGATGTGAGGAAAATAAGCTCTCTGTGAATGTCAGCAAAATGAAGGAGATTATAGTGGACTTCAGGAAACCGCGTGGAGGACAGCACTCCAACATCTACATAAACAACAGTGAGGTGGAGCAGGTCAGCAGCTTCAAGTTACCTGTGCAATAACCTGTCACACAGCCTCTGTAGTTGACGTGTGTTTTTGTCTTTCAGGTGCACCTGCACCTACATGTACATCTAGACCTGTCATGTGTTTGTTTTTCTCTCCTTCCTGTCCTTTCAAACCCAGACAGTCAAAGCAGATGACCGCTTGTCCTGAGCCTGGTTCTGCTGGAGGTTTCTTCCTTTTAAAAGGGAGTTTTTCCTTTCCACTGTCTCCTTTGTGCTTGCTCAGGATGGGGAGACTGCGACAAAGTGAATATTCAAACAGACTGCTGGCCTCCTTAGATAGATAACTTTACTAATTGGCTTTTCTATGTAAGTGAATGTTTCTATAAAGTGCCCTGAGACAACTTTGTAGTGAATTGGCCCAATTTAAATAAACTGAATTGAACTGATTACTATATGTTAGTTATGTGCAATATATATCATGTGCTCTGATATGTGATCTGATGCATGCTCAATAATCCAAGTAGAAAAATCTAAAATAGTTAAGTCTGGTCCTCTGGACAGAGGTGGAGGGCTCCGGGTTCAACTGTCCCCCTCTTACAATGCTGTTGTTGCTAGTATCACTCAGCCCCTTTTGGATAGCAAACAACCATCAGGGTGCTAACGATCCATCATTAGGCTGATGGTCCTCCTTGATCATGTGAGCAGCTGGTTTTGGTTGTCAGCAGCAAACTGGTTGATCCACTGTGAGAAGGTGCTATTTATAAGACTGAGATGATACAGCACCTCAGACTGAAGAAGTCTTTCAGAGGAAAGACGAAACGTTTCTACAATTTTTTTGTTTTGTTTTGTTTTTTGAATGGCCAGAGGACCAGACTTGACTTTTTTAGATATATCATGTGCATTTAAGCTACTTATTCATACAAATTCATCCTACTTGCACTGTTCTTTTCTACCATGTTGTTTACTATCTTTCTTTTGCTTGGCTCTTGTAAATATTATACTGTATGTCTTTTCACTTTTTGGTTCTTTATTTCGCAACGTTATTGCATGCTTTTTTTTTTAGCGAGTGTAATCGGCTCATCTCATCCTGAACATTTCATTGCATTGTTGACCTTGTGTTAACCTGCAAATGACAAATAAACAACATAACACTAAGTCAGAAACCTTCCAGACAGAGAAGCAAAGTGAATCTTACCGGAAGAAGGTGTGATGCTCAATGCAGACCTTCCACAACTTCTTGGCAGCTCTGTGGTTGGAAAGCTTAAAGCCAATTGTGCTTTCAAATTGTTCATACTGGATGAGTGAGAGAACATAAAAACACATAGAAATAAGAGTAACATTTCACAGATGGGTACCAACTTAGAATCTGGTACAGTTACCTACTGAGACCCATCTTAGATTTGGGAAAATTCAAATTGAGCTATCTACTGTATTAAAAAAGTTATTAAAGGACAAAAAAATAATACCGGTACACACAATATGCTGGTGACGATTCTCAGTCATCCAGGACATGATAAATAAAAAAATGGCATTCAATACAGAAACAACTGGACTTTATTTGTAACAGAAGACATTTCGCCCTTCATCCAAAGAGCTTAAGGGCGAAACGTCTTCTGTTACAAATAAAGTCCAGTTGTTTCTGTATTGAACACCTTTTTTTGATTAATACACACATTGCACTTGCATTAACACTCTTAACACTAACACTATTGCAACAATCAACTACTGTATTTATGCCAATACTGTACATAAGCAAATAGAAATATTTTAAAAAGCGGTTGGTCTGATTTAGGAAGGATAAAATCTAATGTTTGATGCTCGGTGGCAAATTATTTTTTGCCTCTATTTATACCCTTTATCTCTCTCTTTTTGATTTATTCATTTTTTGGGTTGTGGCTGCAGCTGTGGCAGCTCTGTTGAAGGGCTTCTTTATTGGTTTGATCACAAGCTCACTGTGCAGCTCTGTCACGTGACTGAGTCTCACCCCGGCAGCCTGAACTGAGGCTCAGCATGGAGGTCAAGCTGCAGGGCCTCGCAGCACAGAAAGGAGAGTTAAAAAAATAGATCCTGACCACATGAAGGAGCAAGCTCAAGGATTTAATAGGCCAGTTTTTAGCATGGCTGGCTACACTTTATATCTGTGTCTTGCATGAGTAAATCCTACCGGCCAGTCTGTGATTGTGACATCCACAAGTGCAAACAATTTAACCCTTCATTGTCGAATTGGAATCTCCAACACGGTGTGTTTAAACTCTAATTTAGGGTAAAACTTTTTGTTTGTTTTTAGCGGTCCAAGGTTCCTAACTGACTGGTAGCATAGTTCAAATAAAACCAAGTGAACAACAGGCCTTAACTAACACCGTATCAGTAAAAACTACAAACACATGATAGGTTGTGGTCTTAGAAGTAAAATACAGACCAGACAGATAACCAAACTGTTTAAACAGAATTTAAACCCTACATTGTCAGTCTTTCAGATAGCTTCTTAAGCTAGTCTAACCAGTAGTGAGTTCATGCTCCAAGTACAAAGAGTGTTATCAATCCACTCAGTGAATTTTGCACACACAAAATAACAAACTACGGTACTGTGAGGATTGTGCCCTCTTGTTGTGTGTCTGTGGTCCAGGGGCCTCATGTATCAACCGTGTGTGCGCACAAAAACCTTGCTTACGTCACTATCCACGCAAAACCCCGTATGTATCAAAACTGAACTGAACGTGAATATGTGCGCATCCAAGTACATTTCCACGCCAGCTCCAGTCCAGGCGTACGCACGTTTCTGTGGTTCTTGTTCCTTTGGCGACACTTACAGGTGATTCAGAGAAACTGAAGCCCCACAGTCTGTGGTTGACTTTAAGAGCGGCTTGAAGACCTTTCTTTTCAACCGAGCATACTTTACTCCTCATGATTCTACTTTTGATCTTAGCTGATACTGTTGTTGATTTTAATTGTTTTATTATTTGTCTTATTGACATTCAAATATGTTGCACCTTGTAGCACTTTGAGATTTCCATTAATGAAAAGTGCGTTATAAATTGAATTCATTATTATTATTATTATTATTATTATTATTATTATTATTATTAACTGTTCATGATGTGAAAATGATTAATATTCCCACCAAACACACGATTAACAAGTATTACATCCACATGACGCAGTAAATAAAGGACGCGCAAAGTTGTGCCAAAAATAAATTTAACAGGAACGGATTCATTCAGCCTTACTGGAGGATATAATAAAGAGTGTAACACGCAGAGCATTTATTTATAAACAGATATGATTTTCTGATCTAGGATATGGCTTATCAGCCGTTCTCAGAAACAATCATTTTTCAGTTTGGCACTGCTGCGCTCTGGAGCAACACAGGTGCATCACGCGTGCACATGAGAAGCAGCAGCGATCAAACTGTTCCACAGGAGCTTTGTTGAGGGAGCTGGCAGGTCGATCTGGACTGTGCCAGTCCAGTCCACACAAAGCCGATTCATGTCCAATAGAATGGTCTCATCTATATGATTCCAAAGGCTGAGTGGTCGCGCTTTGGAGCGCGCGCGCACCCTCACCGGTGCGGCAGCTGGAGGTGATTCATAATCTGCGTTTATTGTAGATTTCTCCAAAATGACACGTGAAAGTACACCATATATAACTTGTAGGAGAGTAAAAGCTTCACAGACAAACAGATTGCGCACAAGGCTGTGGCGCGCGCAGCGTTTGGAGACTCCAACATCACGTCATGTCATGAAAACTCTCCACTGAGACGCACAGACCCGTTTCTTCATATCATCTATTAAATAAACAAAGATCTATGTTCTACCAAACATCTAAGTTCCTCTGTGTTTACAGTAATTATGGTAATAAACTCGTGCGCAAAGTTAATATTTTCACTCAGAATGAATGGATGAGCCGTTGCGCACCAAAGCAGGGTGCGCGCACACACAAATACCGACACACAATCACTCGTTCTTTGCGTGATGAACACATTTTATTACTATTCTTACTTAGGATTATTTTCCTCACTCATATTATATTAAATTCATTATTTTCCTGAATCTAGAAATGATTTCTGATCGCGCAGGGATCAAACAAACATGTCCTTTGCATCTGTTTAACATATGTAAATGAAGGCGTGTCAGGGGAGGTGTCTCACGTGCGCTCAGTTCCACGTTAATTGTGATGTACAAAAGGAATGTGCGTGGATTCCGGTGTACGCACAGTTTGATACATCTGGATTTTTTTGTGCGTACACACTTTTCTGAATTTGACCGTACGTCACTTTTCAGTAGGAAATCCACGCAAGTCTTTGAACATGAGGCCCCTGCTCCTTCTAGTAATCACTCCTTGACCTCAACACCTGTGTTGTATCATAGGTGTTTGCACTTGGTCTCGTCAGAGTTTCTGTATTTAAGTCTGCGTCTCTGTGTTTCTCATTATCTGGTCAGGGGTGCACCAATTGCAGTTTTCTGGCCAATCACCGATTTCTAAAACGTCTGACCTGCCAATTCCGATTTTGGCCGATACAGATTTAGTCTTGTAAGCAACACTGTCAGGTGTTGTAAGATCACAATGCACCTTCAATTTTCCAATATTATTTTATTGAAAAACGTACCCTTGAACAATATCCTAGAAACAATACAAACTTGTTTTAACTGGACATGAGGTAGTGCTCTTGTAGGGATATTGCAGCGGTCAGTTTTGCTGACTGTACAATATTCCAGATGAAAGATTTGAGTAGATTTTATCTGACACAAACTTATCATCAATATGCACGAGTTCTCTCTTTTTCAGCTTTATACCAATAATTCTGTTACTTTGGAGGTGATAATGTAATTGACAGGAAACGTTAAACTTATGTTGGCACAGCAAGACTGGACCATTTATTTAACATAATTGTAAATTACATCACAACATATGTACATGATTGGTTGATCATTTTTCCTATAATTAACTTCAGCACAGATGAAATACGCGTCCGTAATTTCATAGGAACAACAGAATAAAGTTATGGGTTTTAATAACTTATATCTCTGCTGGCACAATAACTTAAGAAAGTTTCAGTGAAGAGAAAATGGAGGAGGAAGAGAAGATGGAGGATGAGGAGAGTTATTATCTTGAAGTGTTTTAACCAGAAACATGGCAGCTCTCCGGCCGATCTCGTCTACACGTTGGTACCCTTGGTAAAGCATATGACGACTTTGTTACCTCGTGAAGATGGTCAATCTCCCTCGGTCCAGTTTGGTCAGTTCGTTTACCATTCTCAGCGTCTCCAGACGTGTGCCAAGACTCGAACCGAAAGTAACGGCAGCTCCTGGTGTTGTTGTTCAAGATAAGACGTTCCTTAAAGGAATGTCAATAAAAGAGAGCTTTTTCAGCTGTTGAAGATGACTTATAACTTGGCATGTTATAAGTCTTTAACTGAATGACGTGGTCATTAGCGTGTTGACCAGACGATCATCAGTTCTTTGGAGAAGACGTTTAATTAATGATGTATTTGTAATGATTTCAGTAAACCCAGATGGTACGAGACCCGGAACGAGACAAGACTCCACAAGATAAAAAATTCAACAGTGTTTATTGTGCAGGTGACTATGTACAGGTGGTCCTCTGGAGCTCCTGGGAAACAAACAGGATGTCAGATGGGTTGAAACAAGAGAGGTCCTTTGAGTACTCGTACTGTTTTTTCCTCTTACAGGTTGGATGGTTTGGGTGGAGCGTGAGAGTGAATCCAAGTGAGTCCAGAGGAAGGTGAATCAGTCTCACAGAGGAATGGCAGTAGATCAGGCACGAGGACCAGGCACTGAACCCAAGGCGTACCAGAACAGGAAGGGATCCAAGAACACAGGAGAACTGGAGGCACAGAGAACGAGGTTAGTAACTTTTCTCAAAGAAACAAACAGGCTGGGAGCATAAATACCATAAGTAGCTCAATGCCCCAGCGAGGAGTGGAACTTGACTGCAGCCTTATATAGGTGAAGGTCTCATCAGGGAGATAGCCGGCAGCTGTGGTAATTGGCGGCCATCTTGGGTTGCAGCCAGTAGCACTCCCTACAGTACCCCCCCTCAAGAGTCGCCCCTCGGCGACCCGAGGCGCTTCTCAGGATGGGCCCTGTAGAACGAGGAGATCAAGCTCGGATCCAGGATGAACGACCGAGGAATCCACGACCTCTCCTCCGGACCGTAGCCCTCCCAATCCACCAGGTACTGGAAGCCACGACCCCTGCGTCGCACGTCAAGGATGGACCGAACAGTAAAAGCAGGATGGTTGTCGATGATCCGGGCAGGAGGAGGAAGGTTGTCAGGGGGACACAAAGGACTCACGGAAACAGGCTTGATCTGTGAGACGTGGAAGGTGGGATGGATCCTCATGGAGCTGGGGAGCCGCAGTCTGACCGCAGACGGGTTAACGAGCTTGATGATGGGAAAGGGGCCAATAAAGCGAGGAGCCAGTTTCCGAGGAACGTCCTTCAAATGAATGTCTCTAGTGGACAACCAAACCTCCTGACCCACTTGATAGAGGGGCGCAGAAGAGCGGCGGCGATCAGCAAAACGTTTATTCTGAGCCGCCGTGCGTAGAAGAGCAGACCTGGCCTGGCGCCAAACACGTCGACATCGTCGGAAGTGATGGAGCACAGATGGGACCGAAATGTCGGACTCCTGGCTGGGAAACAAAGGAGGAGCATAGCCGAGAGATGCCTCAAAAGGCGACATACCTGTAGCCGAGGACTTGTGGGTGTTGTGAGCATATTCGACCCAAACGAGATGCTGACTCCAAGCCGAGGGGTTGGACTCCACCACACACCGAAGCATGGCCTCCAACTCCTGGTTGCATCTCTCCGTTTGGCCGTTCGATTGGGGATGATACCCCGAGGTTAGGCTGGGAGATGCCCCCAACGACTGACAAAAGCTGCGCCAAACTTGGGAGATGAACTGAGGACCACGATCCGAAACCACATCAGAGGGTATACCATGGACCCTAAACACATGTTGGAGCAGAAGTTGAGCAGTCTCCATCGCAGAGGGGAGTTTGGGTAACGGAATGAAGTGAACCGCCTTGGAAAACCTGTCGATGACAGTGAGGATGGTGGTGTGGCCGTCTGAAGGGGGTAGACCAGTGACAAAGTCCACCGCTACATGCGACCAGGGACGAGCAGGCGTGGGCAGAGGTTGAAGGAGTCCCGCAGGCGGTTGGTTCCCAGACTTGTTCCTTGCGCATGTTTGACAGGCAGTGACAAACTCCTTGATGTCCTGAGCCATAGTCGGCCACCAGAAGTGTTGCTTGGCTAGAGATAACATGCGGGCTATACCAGGGTGACAAGAGAGTTTATTTGTGTGGAGCCAAGTTAATACCTTCGATTTCACGGAGGCAGGGACAAAAAGGGTTCCAGGGGGTCCAGTGCCTGGGTCAGGTTCCAGCCTCTGAGCCTCTTTCACCTCTTTCTCGATAGTCCAAGTCAAAGTCAAAGCTCCCACGATGCGAACAGGAGGAATCATCCTCTCCTCAGTTTCCGGAGCATCCGTGGGCGAGAACTGGCGAGAAAGAGCATCTGGTTTGATGTTCTTTGAACCCGGTCTGAAAGTGAGAATGTAGTTAAAGCGGTTGAAA